>CAUYPK010029852.1:0-66029 GCA_963574355.1 Loris lydekkerianus
TGAAATTTGCTAAAAGGGTAGATCTCATGTTAAGTGTTCTTACCACACTTCAGAGAGAGAGAGAAAGATGCCGAGAGATGGAGAAGATGGAGAGAGATGGAGGAGATGGAGAGAGATGGAGAGAGATGGAGAGAGATGGAGAGAGATGGAGGAGATGGAGAGAGATGGAGGAGATCGAGGAGATGGAGAGAGATGGAGGAGATGGAGAGAGATGGAGGAGATCGAGGAGATGGAGAGAGATGGGGAGAGATGGAGAGAGATGGAGGAGATGGAGAGAGATGGAGGAGATCGAGGAGATGGAGAGAGATAGAGGAGGTGGAGGAGATGGAGAGAGATGGAGAGAGATAGAGAGAGATGGAGAGAGTTGGGGTTCAAAATACATCAGGTGCTGATTGTGTACCAGCCATAGACAGAGCCACCATTGGCCTGTGTGTGTCCTTAATGCTACATATACCTCTCTACTATAGATGTCATTTACATTGAAAATGGTGAATCCAGGAAGTGGCTGTGGCTCAAAGGAGTAGGGCACTGGCCCCCTATACTGGAGGTGGCGGGTTCAAACCCAGCCCCAGCCAAAAACTGCAAAAAGAAAAAAAAAAGAAAAAGAAAAAAAAAAAGAAAAGAAAATGCTGAATCCCAGAAAGATGAAGTATTAAGTCCCAAATCATGCAGCTAGAAGCTTTAGACTTCTTATTAGATGAATGAATGATGAGATCATCGCTGGGACACCCATCCTAGGTATGTGGTCAATCATATGCATTTTCTGCCCAATCTTTCAAAGCAGAAAGAAGTCACAGGTTAGTGGTGCTCCAGTCAAGGGCTGCCTCCATTAAAACTGAAAGAGGCCTCTTAGACCAGGCTGTTCTGAGTGATGCAACTCATGCACCAGGGGCAGCACCCACAGAGAGAAGGAGGCATCCAGCAGCCAGAGGACACTGTCCAGACAGGAGATCAGCTTTCCCTCACATGGATGTGTATGGGTCATATTTCATGAAAGTGAGCCCTTCCAGCAATCCAGGCATCTGTAATAGGAAGGGAAGTCTTCCTCCAACTCTAAAATAATTGGTAGTTAACATTAGGAGTGTTGAGATCAGTTAGGTGTTCCTACCATCTGTCTCCTAGATTTATCCATGGGGATTAGAAGCATAGCTTCGATGGGAAAAGACCTCTGTCAACATTGTAGAATCCCCCTTCCTTGCCTAAATGGGTCTAATTCTTAGAGCTTCCATATGTAATATAACATTAAGACTTATCTTTTCCAATGTGCAAAGGGAGTATCATAATGCTAATTGCCTCTTTAAAGCTTTCTGATTTTGAAACTTGATAAACTCTCAAATAATGATTTGGTCATGTTTACCTAATTCTTAGTCATGGGTGAGTTGAGTGTCTAAAAGAAATCATTATTAAACCCAGCTCACTGGCTGCTTTCACTAAGTGTTAAATAATAAATAATGCATTTCTACTTCAATTAATCTATTTAGACATCTCAGGAGCCAAATGCTTCAGTGCAAATGTTCTAATCTACAGAATCCATCCCCAGCATGACTCTGCCTCTTGACGCTCTGAACTCCCTAACACGGAATCTTTCATTCTAGATATGAGGTAAATAGATGATTCAGATGACCCTGGTGAACCATCATGCTCAAACTAGAAAGTAAGGCCGCTACAAAGACAGCTCACTAATCAATTCAAGGTAGAATTTGGAATGAATATGCTCCCTTCAAAATAGAAAAGCTTTTCTTAATTGTATGTGCTTGTACATTCTCACCATAATATCCTGCAAGGATCCAAGACCTTTAAAAAGTGCGTTAATATACACAATCATGATTTAGTAAAGAAAATATGTATATTGTCTCCTTACTGTGGGGATTATTAAACAATCAAAATTACTGTTTCATTAGAACTGTTAAAAATTTATTAACAGGAACACTGAGGACTCAAGATAGCCAAAAAGTATTTATGTCATATTTACTGTGATTTTGGTATATTTTCTTTCGGTTCCTGTCTGCATAGACTACAAATAAGTACTTTATAGGGTTGAATTCATAGGTTACATATAATTTTCTAAGCCTTTTTGGTAATCTGAGGTTGAAAATGTTTCCTGTGGGAAGAAGTTCTGGAACTATGAATGATAATGTTAATTATCATGTTTTTACCCATCTAGAATGTAACATGATTTAACTCTCCAATTAATTTTGGAAATTCAGTTTGCTTTCTTTTTTATTATAAGTAGTACTGAAGTGAACATCTTTTGCATAGGGGGGTTCATTTTCCTGTCTTTTGGGGTCAGAGGTACAAGAGAATACAGTCCAATTGCCACCAGATTCTTCTCAGGATTAGACATCATCACCTTGTAGAATAGGTGGGGATGTAATAAACAGAAACAGAAAGTGATTACTTTTGAAGTATGTTTCATTAATAGTGAGTTTGAAATATGTGACAACACAGATGAACCTGGACATTTCCGTGTCCATGGTCACTACCTACTAATGTATTTCCTCCTGTGCTTTTGCATATCACTAGGCTGTCTCTCAGGGGGGAATCCCTGTTTATCATCTTAGGAGATTACTCCCATATTTTGTAGGATTTGTAACCATATACAAAAGAGTGGAAAATTGAAGGCAATAAATCATAAGTGTGGGCAGGTGGTGCACATTTCACATGCTGCTAATCTCAAGGAGTTAAAACACATACGTACTTTTAAAATGGGAGATCTAAAGTTCCCCAGAGGTGACATCTTTCTTCCTTTGTCCTGTACTTTGCACAGCTTACTTCCTGAAGGATTCTTCATGTATTGCTGTGAAGTTCATTAGAGAACCTTTTACCATGTTATCTCTGCTCACCCCCAGTGCCACCCAATCCAAATAGCACACTCCTTGTTACCTTTGAGAATCTCAATGTCACTTCTTGGTTGAGTTTACAGACCCTGGTTTGTGCTACACCTTCTTCTGCACAAGCCTCTATCAGGGCTCCCATCACCCTGTAGGGATTTATTTGCACCTCAGTCTCTACAGTGGGTCATCAGTGTGTGCAGGGAGACAGTCAGGAGCTGTGCATTTTCATGTCTCTATCCTCAGTACATATAAGTGAACAGTTCCAGGAAGAGACTGGGTACTCCATAAATGCCTGCAGGTACTCAACCAATGTTTGCAGGGGCTTGATGCTTGTGAGTGCTAAATGAATGTTGGAGGTATTACTATCAAAATTTCATATCCATACTATTTCTGGAATCTCAGCAAAGCACTTTCTTTGTAGGGCCTAAATCAAACTTCACTTAAAAGAGCCTAAGGGGTCTTGTCACCCATAGCTCAGTGGTTAAGGTGCCAGCCACATACCCTGGGGCTGAAGGGTTCAAACCTGGCCCAGGCTTGCTAAACGACAATGACAGCTACAACAATAATAAAAATGGTGAGGTGTTGTGGCAGGTGCCTATATTCCCAGTTACTTGGGAGGCTGAGGGAAGAGAATTGCTTGTGCCCAAGAGTTTGAGGCTGCTGTGAGCTATGACGCCACGATACTCTACCAAGGGTGTCATAGTGAGACACTATCTCAAAAAAACAAACAAAAATAAATAAATAAAATAAGGCCTAGGAAGCGTCTTCCCCTGTGTATGGTAGGAGCCCAGGGCTGCCCTTCTCCTTCCAGGCTCTCAGGATGTGGTCCAGGCTCTGTTTCTTTGCCTTTGAACTCCACTTTGACATGGGTAGAGTGATTGGTGGTGCTGAAAGACGAACTGTTTTAGTGTAAACAAATAAGTCTCTACTGCCCTCTCTGTGGCTTCATCACATGTCCTCATCTAAAGGTCTTGCTCAGCTCTAAACCACCACTGGTTTCATAAGGCAAAGGCAAAGTCCCTGTGCTAGAAACGACTGTATACACCACCCCAAACTGCCTAGGCTTTGGAAATGACACCTACACGCATCTTCCTGTGGGAAAACAAGATTAGAAACCCAAAACATAAACACATTCTTCAGACCCAAATAGACACAAGTCCAGTGTGTCAGAGGAAGGACTGAGATGAGTTCATAATGTTTTTGAAGACTCAGGTTTTTCATTTTGTTGTTTAGAGAAAACTAGATTGGATGCCTTGAGAGACGTTAAGATAATCTTGTTTTCTTTGCTATCATGATTATGGATAGGACAATTGTTCTTAGACAGGATTTTTTTTTTTTTTTTTTTTTTGCAGTTTTTGGCTGGAGCTGGGTTTGAACCCGCCACGTCCGGCACATGGGCTGGCACCATACTCCATTGGCGCCCAACAGGATTTTTTTTTTTTTTTAAGAGGCAATCTAAAATAATTCAGTGGAGCATTTACTTTAAATAACAGAGATTTGAAAAGCAAAAAGCACAGCGATGGCTTATTTTTTAAATTATGTAACAAAAGCATTTACAACTATTCATCCTTTGGAAAGGCTTATAATCATGATCCGGAGATGTGACTGTGACTTTGACAGTGAGGTAAACAGCAAAGCCAACATTGTCCAGCCAGGAAGGCTATAGAAATAAGCCGCTTCACTTCTGTGACTGAATGCCTTGCCCTGTGCCCAGTTCTGGAAGTAGCGATGTTGAGTCTTGCCTCAACCTACCTCTCAGGGATGTTAGGACAACAGCAGCTGGAAAGGAGATGCAGTGTACACACAGTGAGTTTGCCCCAGACCTTTCAGCATCTTCAGGGCTAGAATTTCCAGCTGGCTTTTCCCACAAACTTCTCACTGAGTGAGGGGGCCAGGTTACTTGAATATGAGGAGTTCAATTGCTGGGAATACAGTATTTTTGAACTAGTTTCTCACTAATACATGGTAAACACACTTTATGAAATGGATGACTTTTACAGAGGAGAGGTACGATTTCACCAGGAAACCACAGATGGATTGAGAGTGCTAGCATGGAGGTGAGGAGTCCTCTGTCCAGAATCATCTGTCACTGCACACCAAGAGGCCACCCCTGACAGACAAAAGTGCTGTTGCTTATGGTGGCCTATGGCCAGAGCCACTGTGCAATTAAAAAAACGCTCTTTGCGAAGTAAGCATGTCTTTTTTAAAAAGAGAACTTGGATTTAACTCATTTATGAGAGAATCAATGGCTATGTTAACTACGTTCCCACAATGTGGATGGAAGGTGGGCAGCTGCCCAAGCTCTGTGTGTCTGTTTCTTAAGGACTAGATCCTGTTGCACAACTAACAGTTTCATCCCTGGATAGAATAATCCCAGTACTGTATGTATGTGTTTTTGTTGTTGTTGGCTAATTTGTTTCTATTTTTGGTTGTCAAAATGTCAGATGTCAAACTAGATTCAGACCTTGGCAAAGCTCGCACCAAAAGAGAGGAACGCCTTTGTGTGACTGCATTCCACCATCGCCCTCTTTGACAGCTCTGCCGCTCATTCTTAATTCTAAGAAGGATCCATCCTGTTCCTTTAAAGTTTCTTCCCATCTGTGCCCACCTTCCACCTCATCAAAGACTTAAGGTACCTAGAAACATATGTGTATGTATAAAACAAAAGCTTTCCTTAGCTTGTTTAGTTTGTTGTAAGAGACAGTTAAACCTCAAAACAAGTCCCTGTTTAAAAAAAGTGAATAAATACTTAAAACGCTGCATACATGTTCTCTATAGAAAAGAAATGAGAAGTCACTAAGAAGGAATAATAAAATGAACTCTCAGGGATTGAACAACTAGCTCTACGAAATTATTGACATTGTTGTCTAGACAATGGGAGAAAATATCTTTGAATTGTAGCAACTCCTTCTTTACTTTTCCCAAACTCTCTTCCAGAAAACCTTTATAAACACATTTACTTTTAATACGATCCTATGTCCTGCTCCCTTAATGTATTAGGTATGTGGCCCTATTTACATTCTGCTGTAAATATCAAGGTGAGGAATTTTAAGTTCCTCAGAAGTTTTATAGCTTTTATAAAGAGCTTATTTTTCAGGTTAACTTCATTTGGTTATTTTGTGAAAGCTGGTATATAGCTATGTAAGGCAATAATTAATTAGTATAAATAAATAAATACTATGTTTCCTTCTGATTATTTTGATAATTCATAGAATAACTCATTACAGAGTTCAATTATATTACCTTTACATAGCTAATAATTCAGAACAATACTCCTGTAATGAAAAGAAAATATTGTTGGCAATCACAGTGATAATATTACAGTCACTAAAAAGTTAAGCAATTGGTAATAGTGACATAAAAATCCAATTTCTACTTTCAAAAATATTAATTCATGAATATATATCTTCCAAATAAATTAATGAAATTTAAAAATATATATATTATTAAACCTGTTGAATATTGAGTAAATTAGTAAGTGAATAAAGCAAAGGTTGTGACCTCCAGGCTGGGACATTAAAATTCAAACTGTTAGGGCAGCCCTTGCTGCCTCCTGGAAGGCCCGTTCCATTCATTCTCCATTCTACAGCCAAAGTGAATTTTTCAAAGTACAAGTGTGGCCAGGTCAACACCACTTCTGCTTTCAAAAGGACACCTCACTAGCATCTGGTGAGAGCCTTTGTGCTATCACCCCAGGGCTGATAGTGAAAGAACAAAAGAGTAACACAGCCAGTGAGGGCTGATAGTGAAAAAACAAAAGAGTAACACAGCCGGTGAGACATGGAGCCTTTCACTTCTGATCTGTCCACTGATGAAGGTGGGGCCACACGGCCTAAACTCTCCTGACCAGCCCCACTTCCCAATGTTGTTGTATTGGGGATTATGTTTCCAGTACATGCTTTTGGGGGGGCGCATTCAAACCATAACAACATCCTTAACAACTTTCCATTTTTCCTAAAATAAGACAAAATTCCTAAACATGGCCAAAAGGAGTTCTGAGTTTTACTACTCCTGGGGTCTTCTACCTCCTCACACGAAATATCCAACTTTCCCTGCTATCTTTGTTGCATCCCTCCACATTAACCTGGTGTTCCACTTCCCCTCCTTTGATCTCATCTTAAGTGTTTTTTTCCTCAGGAATTCTTCTCTAAACTCTACCCCACAGTCTACGCACTGCTCCCAGCAGGAGCTGTGGTTCTGCGTTGATGGCCAGGACTTGCCTGCCTCCCCCATCAGACTCTCAGATCCAAGATGGCATCCACCATTCCCATCTTTTCTCAATGTTGTACGTCCAGCATCTTGCATGGTGCCCAGCAGAGTACGTGCTTAGTAGACATTCAGGGAATCAGTGAATGTGCAGTGATTACACCTGTGCCTTCTCTCCTTCTAATCCTGGATAAGGCATCTCCACTGGATGATCATGACTTCTGCTTAGTCTCTGGGAACTGAGATGTCTCCCAGCTGTATCCTCATACTGGTTCCTCTCTGCCTTTTTTGGATGGCACCAGTCAAGCTCTGCCCTTGTCTCCATCATGGCCCTCCACGTAGCTGGAGCAGTGATCCTGCATTCTTTGCGTCCTTTTTATTCCATCTCTTTCCCACCATTCCTGATAACTATCTTCATTTTCTTTCCTCCCAGAGTATGGCTTATTGACCTGTCAGTGGCCTCCTGGTTATCCCTGTCTCTCTTAAGGGAGAATGGTGAAAATATGACTTAGACTGCTTTCTGTGTTAGTTTCCTCACCTATCACTAAACATGTTTCAATTGTTGGCGCCAGGGAAACTGTTAGTATTTGTATTAGATGCCAGCACAGTTGCCATCCTTGTGATAGGTTGGCATGAATTAAAATTTCTGTAATATTGTACCAGACTCTGGGACAGTTTTCACCTTCCAAAATAGAAGACAACACATACTAGTTAATGACTTGCTATTCCATTTGTATGTTTACCACTAAAGTTACATTTAAAAAACAATAGGAGTTACCTCTTTTGCCTTTTTCCTTAAAAATGGGTAAAGACCTCTACTGACCTTTATATTAATATATATATTATATATTTTTTTTTACTTATTTCAAATTAATATGAGGGTACAAATTTTTAAATTACATTGTTTTGTATTCCAAGGTCAAGTTCAAGTTGCAGTTGAGCCCTTCACCCAGGGAGCGTGCTGAGCACCCTCACACTGTGCACATTATCCTGCCAATTGCAACCTCTCCCTCTCTCTCTTCTCCCCACTCCCTTGCTAAACTATATTGTGTTTCATCATTAGTGTGGGTGTGTATGTTTGTATTTTATATATATTTTTATTTTTATATATTTGTTTCATATTGAGTACACTGGATATTTTTTTTCCCATTCTTGAGATACTTTACTAAGAAGAAGGTGTTTCAACTCCATCCAAGTAAATATAAAAGTCTCAGTCTTTTCATATGGCTGAATAGTACTCCATGGCATACATATGCTGCGGTTTATTAATCCGTTCATGATTTGATAGGCATTTGGGTTGCTTCCATGACTTGGCAATTGTGAACTGAGCTACAATAAATATTCTGCTAGAAACATCCTTGTGGTAAAATGATTTTTGTTCTTCTGAGTAGGTACCTAGTAATAGAATTGCAGGATTAAGCAGAAGGTCAACTTTTAGTTCTTTAAGAATTCTCCATACTACTGACCTTAATTAAAGAATAAAGTATATGCATTTCAGCAACTGCATTTGCATTGTATAAGCCCTAAACATCTTAGCTCCACTGATAACTTGGGAGAAAAGAGGCATAAGAGAGAACCAGACTGGGAGTGTAATTTGGATGGTGCCTACCTGTCTCCTGACCAGAGGCTTCCCGTCCACATTGGGCATACATGGGAGGAGGTATCACTGGTTGAGCAGGCATGACTAAAGCCATTTTATCACAGTGATGAAGACCATGTTCATTTAGATTCTACCTCAAAGTAGACACTTCAAGCCCAGGCTGTCAAGGACTCTGAACATCATTTCATATGTGTCTTTTTAGCTCCACTGATAAAAAAAAGTACTACCTAAGTACAACATAGAATCATAATTATTATTTATTATTGTTATTGAAAGTGTGGTTGATCATCTTGATCGTGAGACCTAATGTGGAGTGGGTATTGACAAACTACCCTCTGATTTAATAATCTTTCTGGCCATTTTTATTTCTAAATGAGTCTTCTGTCAACATCCAATTCTCATTAGTGTCATTAGCATGCTACACTCTCCTTGGTAGGGTCATGTAAAATTGATGGGCTCAAATTTCTATGACATGCAGTGGATGTTTCTGGGTTGTTATTTATACTGAGCATTCTGGAAGCCTGGGATCATCCTATCTTGTAAATAAACATTGCATTTGGTGATATCACCTTTCATTTTAAAAGGGTCTTTAGAAAGCTTTTAAACAGCCCAGGGATGGAGCACTCATTATAAAGATTGGAAGGAATGGAGCAATCATTTTATGTCTATGGAATTTCTGGGTAATAAGTGCAAATTAACATTACAGAGAAATTGACATGAACAGAATACATTTAAATTGAGATAGGGTCCTCAGATTAAGAGCAATTTTCTTTTTCACATCTATATTTGTTTAGAGGCTTTCTATTGTGAAAACTAGAGTTTTCCATATTGGACCTCAGTTATCATGGGATATAGTGCTGGATATTGACTACTGGTCAAATGATGAAACATTTTTTCAAGGACTCAAGAACAGCTGCTGCTTATTGAGTTACCAACACTACTTCCTGAAGAATGTGATTTTGTTTCAAAGATAGCCACATCCTGAGCAGGCTGTCTCAGCTCAGTTTGAGCCAAGATAACGTGGCATGTCGTTGTCATATTATCATTAGGTACACTTCATATAGTGTACCTTCTCCCCTTTACATGGGGAGGGGAGGGTTTACTGACTTCTAGAGACTGTAAATAGAAATGGTACTTTTATGAGTGAGAGATAGCACTTAAAGGATTTGCATGATATTTTAGGAAAATTAGAAGATTTCAAAAACTCAAAAGAAAGAAAGATTCATGGGACAGATTCTGGATTGCAAAATGCATGGAAGCTTACTGGAATCTGTGAACTTCTTAGGGTTACAAGAAAGATGCTGACTTGCTTGCCAAGCCCCACTCCTATGGGATTAAATTTAAGGCCGACTTTTAAAGTATTTCTTGTGCAGCAAGATTTTAGAATGTCTCTTCAGTGAGACATCTCAAATACCTTTGGTCCTTTTAACTCACTCAGCTTATCTTCACCCTCCATTTTCAAACTACTTTTCTGCTAAACAATGTAAATAGAGAATTTTTGTATTTAAGATGTAATATCACCATAATCCTCTTTAAAGTAAAAGTAAACATTTTGTTGTCAAAAAAATTCTTGATATGCAGTGAAATTATCTTTCAAATTAAATTGGGAAAATGAGAAAAGAACACAAAATACTCATGCAAGTCCATGCAAGAGGATTATAGTTAAAAAATATGATTTATAGTCTTCAAAGGCTGAACAAAATATAGAAAACATTTTAAATCAAAAGAATTTCAAAATATGACTTGACCTGAAAAATATCACTTTTATTTTAAGGGCATAAACAAAGATATACAAACTATTTTGTCAAAATAATACTCCTTGCAGAATTGTCAAAAATCAAAGTATCAAAATACTAATAGAAATTCATAGCATTTTAGAGAATTATAGTTATGTGTTACAAAGATGTTCACTTGATTGTGTTAAGAGCAGTACAATTATGGATTGGTTTTTATTTTCTTTGTTTATGATAGTATTTTCTTATTCTTAAAAATTAAACACATATAATATATAACTTAGGATATATATATATTTCTTAAATTTCTTGCAATATTTTTCTCAGATTTTTCTTCGTTTCAGAAAGCTTGGGGAATTGACTAGTGACAATACAGAAGTACTCCATAGTGCTGTCAACTCAATCATTTTCCAGGGAATTATTCTTTAAATTGATTACTTTTCAATTCATAGGCTATCAGTTAAGAAGGGGGACTTATGGCAATTTCTGTTTATGAAAGCTGTGCTTAATTTAAAAAGTAACAACCAAACAACTTTTAGATGAAGTTTATTTTTTCAAGGGATTTGATGGATTTCAAATTTAGATTTTTTGGAAAACTACCTTGTTGGCATGCTGGGCAGTTATTGTTTCCTTTAAATGCAGTTGTTAGATAAAGTAGATGCCATGGAGGACAGTTCTGGAGTGAAGTCACTTAGGGACACACACCAAGGAGTGCCCAGAACACAGCAGCCCACGAGGGAATGCTGAGTAGGTGAAGAGGTGAAGGCGTGTATGCGAGGGTGGCCCTGAAGAGATTTGCCAATGTTCTTACCATTCATTCCTTTAGAAATGTGAACTAAGCACCTACTGTATATTAACTTCTAAGATATAGGTGTGAAAAATAAAAAAATAAAAACCATTGTTCCCAGGGAAGTTATGGTCTAGTGTGAGTTTGATCAGAGCAGATTGCCCTCACAGAAATCAGGTCATCCTACTTTAAATTTAGGAAGCCAAACTTTAGAAAGATACATACGAGGAATTATAGGAACACCAGGAAAGGGAGGGTGAATAACTTGCTCCATTTGCCCAAGACTTTCTTGGTTTTAGCACTGGAAGTCCTGTGTCTGAGGAGTCCCCTCAGTCCTGGGCAAACGTAGAATGCCTGCGCTGACTGAGGGGGACTCAGGCAGAGGAGGTGGCCCTGGTGGAGAGGGTTACTGTGTGTGAGGAGCCAGGGGGTGGTTCTTAGCTCACTGGAGCACTGGTTGACCTAGATGGAGCCAGGAGGGCTGAGTCCTCTGGAACTAAGGACTGATCAGCTAGCAGGCCCCGCGTGTTTGCAGCAGTTTGGGAGAGCACGGCAAACAGCTTAAAGAACAGACATTTGTTGTCAAGGTCAAGGTGCTCAAAAAGCTTGGTTCTTCAGAAGCTGTGGGGAGAATCAGTCCATGATAGTCTCCTGGCTCTGGTGAGTTGCTTGCCATCTTTGGCTTTCTTTCTGTGTCTTAGAGATGCATCGTCCCCTCTCTGCCTCATCTTCCTGTGGCATGGGCCTTGTGCTCATGTCTGAGGGCACCAGTCACGCTGGGGTGAGCCGCCCTTCCCTGCCAGGCCCACATCTTAACTAAGTGACACCTACAACACTCTCTCCCCAAATAAGGTCACGCTCTGAGGCTCTGGGGATGAGGACTGCAACATGATAACTCAACCCCTAACAGTGCAACTGGGGGAAGGAAGTTCAAAAGGGACCTCTCAGGATGGGAAGTCTGCTGCATCCACTGGTTCATGGTGGCGCACACCCCAACTCTATGGGGGTAGGTCCCACTTGAGTCCAACAGATATACAGTAGAAAACGCTGGGGAGGGAGACTAAAGTCAGTCCGCGTCCAGCTGGACTCCGGCCACTCCCACATGGGCAGCAAGAAGAACAGGGGCGGGGCTTCCTCCTCCAGTCAGCAAGTTCGGGTCTGTTGATGTTTCTCCTCTGTTTAGAATGAGTAAGATAAAATACAATCTACTAAAAATGACTTTAGGTCAAGAGGAAAAAAATGTTTTGCTGAGAAATGCCATTCAGAGAGGCCATCTTAATACTGTTTACCAAGGAAATCAGAAGAAATTAATTTGGCAATTAAGACGCCAAAGTATCTGGTCTTTCAGGAACAGCCGCAGAAAGCTGTGATGATATTGACAGGAACAAGAGGAAGGATCAAAACGAAACCAAGAGTCACACAGGATCAAAGATTTCACTGCGCGAGGCACAACTGATGCCGCCCAGACTGCCATTGTCATTCAGAGCCTTCCCAGGACACAAGAGTAAAACGCAAAGTGACGAGAAGAATGGATGGGAAAACGGAAGGCAAAAGCACCAAAAACCAGATTTCATGTGCAATTAAAGCCCAGACTGACTGGTAAAGAGAACAGTCGAGGGAAATATTCTTGATCTGAAAAAAAATTGTCACTAACATTTAAGGACCAATTTCTCCATATGTTACAAATATACATTTAATTTTCGCAAAGTCGCAATCTTATTTTATATAGAGAATTATGTTTCTTTTTTAGTTCTTAATATTATATTGTGAACATTTCCCATGCCATGAGCTACATTACACAAGAGATTTTTAATGACCAGGTGTTACTAACACCATAATTTAAGCATTGCATAATTTTCTTTTGAAATGTTGCTTTTTATTAATAATAGAAAGTGAATATTTTTATTTGGAGATTGTTTCTGATAGTACATGTTATATCCAGGGGATCATTTCCTGGAACTTGACCTAGACCTACTGAGTTATAGGAAATGTAAATCACAGGTTCACAGATTTAGGATTGCACAGAGCAAAGACTTAGAAATAAAATTAAATTTAAAAAATAAAGGACTAAAATAGGGTTGTCTATTTTTAAAATTTTATTCATTAAGTATATTAAAGAAAAAAAGCCTATGATATAGTATAATTATTCATAACAAAGACTATATTTTATATCCCAAATTTGAGAGGATATAATCTCATAATACAAGACTATCTTGAAGCTGAGTTAGTTAGTTCCATGAAGAACTCAGTACATGGTCTTTCTCATTTTTTATTTTACTCGACACCAGGAACACTTATATCAGGAATGGGCAGGGGCTTACTAGTTGGGACTTTGGAACCACTGAGGAGGCTACTTGGCTGCTGAATTGTCGCAACGTGTTGTTTGCTATTTTGAAAGTCTTTCTTTAACGTTCCATGTTTGTATTGCTACACACGGTGCACTTGGGTGGATTTAAGTGGAATATATTAATTTCCAGTCCTAAAGGCAATCCCTAATTCAGATTGGCCTTTTCTGCAATGCCGGAAAGCATCTGTGTCAAGGGTACGTATCAAATCTACTAAATGTAGAGTATAATGTCTTAACACGATAATTAAGAAAGTGCAGTGAAGGCTATGTTAACCGGTTTGATGTAAGTATTTCAAATTGTATATAAAACCATCACATTGTACCCCTCTCCCCCCAAAAAGCATTTGTGTCTTTTGAGCAAAAGAGGAGAGAGGTTGATGTTCCATAATGGAAGGTAAAGACACAGGCTCTGTACCGGCTGGATGTGGAATCAAATCCTGGTCCCACCACTTTTGCACGACGTGGCAAGCTGGAGTGGGCATGAGGTGGGCAAGCCTAAATTACCTCTGCCAAACTGGGGCTGATAGGCATACTTACTTATAAGGTGTTCATATCTTAAGAGAACTAACCGCACCACTTAGCACCACACCACTAGCATATTCTAAGCGCCTTAATAAGTGTCAACTCTTCTATCTGAAAATTACCATGTTTTCAAATACTGTAAATCAAGGGCCATCAAACTTTTTCTGTATAGTATCATAGTAAATATATGACAGGGTCTTGCTCTATTGGCTGAGATGGAGTGCTATAATGTCATCATAGCTCACTGCAGCCTCACTCTCCTGCTCAAGCAATTCTCCTGAGTAGCTGGGACTACAGGCATACGCCACCACTCCTGACTTATTTTTCTATTTTTAGTAGAGATGGGATTTTTCTCTTGTTCCAACTGGCTTCAAACTCCTAACTGCCAAGTGATCCTCCCACCTCAGCCTCCCCAAGTGGGAGGATTACAGATGTGATACACTGTTCTACAAGTCCTGTGGTCTCCTTGACTTCTGTAGCCTGAAAGCTGCCATAGTGAATACATAAACAATAAATAGATGTTGTTTTCCAAAAAAATTTCGTGTAATTTTCATATGTCATGAAATATTCTTCTTATGATTTTTTTACCAACCACTTAAAATATAAAAGCTATGCCTAGCTCAAGGGCCACACAGAAACTTTTGGCCCTGGAAGTTGTATTTTTCCAGTCATTGCTATAACCCATAAGGAGATGACTGAAAATTTTTATCCAGTAGTGCTTTTGTACATAACACACTTTTAAACTAACGTTGAAACTAGTCACTCTGAAAGGAAGGTGTTTTGTTGTTGTTGTTGTTGTTTTTGATACAGAGTCTCACTTTTTCACCCTGATAGAGTGCTATAGTATCATAGCTCACCACAATTTCAGACTCCTGGGGTCAAGCGACTGTCTTGCCTCAGCCTCCTGAGTAGCTGGGATTACAGGCACCCACCACAATGCCCAGCTATTTTTAGAGGTGGGGTGTGAACATTGCCCAGCTCTATGGCGAGAAGAATCGTGTGATGTTTGCCCAATCCCTGGTCCTGCCTTCTATTCTGTGTGACAGGGTCTTGAGACCCAGCAGGTTAAGTGGGAGTCTTAGGATTATACTTGGAGTCTGCCTGGGTTAGAGGGAGGACTGACACAGAACGTTCTTGAATCTGGGCCCAGTGTTCTTTCCATGGTACAGAATCACATGATTTTATGTTGCATACTTCGTAGTTAACTAGACACTGAGATTTTTATTCATCAATGAAAAGCTTATTCAAAACTTTGTTCCCCTGAGAAGAAAAGATAAACAATAATTTCATGTGGTAATATTCCAAATTTCTGTTCCATATCTACATATCCAAACACAGCTGTATGAAGCCATAAGTTGGCTCCAGGCAGATAATAAGCCTGCTTACCCTTGTTTTCAAAGTCAAAGCATGTTATGTGTTCAATCAAATGTATTACATGGCTCCCCCACCCCAACTAACATAAAACAGTAAACCCAAACCAAAAAGAAGTTGTTGACAGTATCCCCCATTGGCTCTCCATATGGGTAGTGAGAAAACAGATGAGAGAGACAGAGGGAGGGAGAGAGAGAGAGAGAGAAATGGATTTCATATTTTACATTTATTATTGGCTACTGAGGTTCCTTACCTAACAACAAGAATTTTAACTGACTTCTTCGGCAACCTTCTGAACCAGATAAGCTTTGGAATTTTTTGTTTGGTTGGTTGCTTTTTGCTTGTGAAATGGTGGTTTTAATTATTTTCTCTTTTGAAAAAAACCCACGTTGTTGAGGTATAATTGACATACAAATGCTGTATGTATTTAATGTATACAATTTAATGAAGACTTATATGTTTTTGAATAAAATTAACTTATGTACGTATTCCTTGAGGTTGAGCACTATCCTTGTACTAAATGCTAAGACTATAGATAATTTAAAATGTTTTCTCTTTATTTGTAGTGTTTTATAATATTGGTGCCAAGGGTATTCATCTCTAACAATGTTTGAAACAGTAAGAAGATAAACAATGTACCTTGTATGGAGACATTTTTCAAAACAGATTGTACGTTACTTTTTAAAAGATTCTTACGCTTTATACAACTTTATGGAACTGTGCAGTCCATCCCAGCGACGCAGTGACCGCAATCTGTGGTGAATGTGGGTGGTTCCAAGAGAGATGTGCTCTCTGAGGACAAATGATGCACTGAATTTCAAAGTCTTAATGAGCGGAAAAAGAATGTAAAATATCTCATTCATGTTTTTATATTGTTTACATGTTGAAATAACATTTTGCCTACATTGGATTAAAAAAGTAGAATATTAATTTTAATTTAACATTTTTTTTGTCACTTTAAAAATGTAGCTACTAGAAAATTTTCACTTGCATGTGTCGATGGAGTTATAGTCCCATGGGCAGTGCTGTGAAAGCTGCATGTGCTACACAGTATATCTGGGAAGATCCTCGAAACATCCCTGCAGTAGTTAACTCCGAAAGGAACGGGGAGATTTGAGACTGAGAGGAAGTCTCAATTTTTACCACTTATCCTTTAGTGTCTTTTACACTTTTTTCTCATGTGTATATTACCTATTTAAAAATGAAAGATGTCTGTAAAATAATTATTAAAATAGAAATTCTTAAAATACTACAATTAAATTAGTGTTAATTGTTGATAAGAAAGTTTTTTTTTTTTCTTTGCTATACACAAAAAAAGAGCTGTCAGGGCCTGTGCTATTTGTCATCGCTGCTGTGTGTATGTGCATGTGTGTGTACACACATGCTTCTGTGGAAGTGTGTGTGTTTAAATTGTTTTCTTATGGACAGAATTAGATTAAATGGGCTCAGAGTCTTACTCACCAAGTGGACTAAGGAAAGATTGAATTTTATACATTTTCACTTAGAGAAAGAAATAATATTTTTGTGGGAACAAATTAGAATTCCAAAAATACTTTGTGTTAAGAGGAAAATAGTAAATGGAGTTTAAAACCCTGGTTTGGGATCCATCTTTCACAAAGGATGTAACTTCATGATCTTGTGGTTATTTAAAACAACAGATACTTTTTTCCACTGACATAAAAATATAATTGTTTACTTTTATTATAAATTTAGTTTATTTTCCTCCTAAAAAGAAATCAGTTGCAAGGCAATAGCCCTGAAATTCAATACTTTGTACTAACTAACATTTAATTTTATTTCCTGAGAAATTATTCTCTGAAATATAGTCAAGGATAAAATTCTATTAATTTCATAATTATCAGTTTTATTAGTAGTAATCTGATTTATCACAGATTATAAAACAAATTATAAAATGTTACTCTAAGGACTAATTTTTGTTTAGTTAATAGCTTATTTCCCAGCACTATGAAGTGTAGTAAATTACATAAAACTCACATGTTAAGAATCTAATTACAGAAACATCAGTTAGTATTAGTTAAATTATATGAAACTGCTCTTATGAGATCAGCTCTGCTTACAAAATGTCAGTTTTGTATGATTCAATTCAATATTTACTGAAGTTTCATCACTTCCCTTTTACTGTCTATTGGAAAATTACCTGTGTTCTAAGAAACATGGTAATGGTAATTACCATTACCAAGGAAACATGGTAATCTGTTTCCTTGCCTATTTTTGTTTATTAAGTCATATTTCTAAAGCATTTACTTTAGAATTAAACAAAAATTGGTGCTCTCTTTTAGCAAGTTCATTCTTCCTATAAATGGTTTTCCAAGTTGTTGAATAATGTGACCTTTTACTTCATAGTCTTCAGAAAAGCCACTGTTCCATTGCTAAAATATTTTAGCTGTTTAGACACTTTCCTTTCCAAATTCTCAGTATAAAGTTTACTATCAGTTTCAAAATATGGCTAACAGAATAGACCCACCATTTTAGTCTGATCAAGCTACCATAAAATATTGGGTGAATGAAACAACACACAGTTATTTCCTCACAGTTCCATAGGCTGGGACGTGCTGGTGAGGGCTCTTTTCCCAACCTGTAGACAGCCACCTTCTTGATGTGCCCTTACATGTTAGAAAAAAATAGAAAGCAAACTCTCTGGTGACTCTTCATATAAGGGCACTAATCACCTAATGAGGGCCCCACCTTTCATAACCTCATCTAACCCGAATTACTTCCCAAACACCCTTCTACAAATACTATCACCCTAGGGGTTAAGATGTCAAAGTATGAAATTGGGGGGGGGGGGACAAAATACTCACAAAATGAGCTATCTCTTTTAGAACATTAAACTCTTCTTTCTAAATATTTCCAAGGAGGAAGAATTATTTTATTAGAAAAATTATTAATTAATTTACTCATGGTTCCAATCTATCTTTTGTAGAATCTATTGTTTCTCCCCCTTTACATTTTGTTCTCAGCTCTAGTCTTAAAAGAGCCTTTACTTGTCTTGTGATAGTTGAAGCATTAGACCTCTAGGCCTTCCATGAAGATGGATGGAATGTTCTTCCACATTCCTGTGGTCACTAGGCTTATATGCCAGCTGTCTTCTGGCTCTTCCTTTAAGGTCCGATTCAAAGATTAGCTCTTCTATAAAGCTCCCTGGAAAAACTAGCCCTCCCAGGCTCGTATTCTGCAGACTGTCTCACTATCTGCTCTACTGTTAGAATCTGAGCTTATTGCTGACATGTCTTCTTTCCCCTTAGACTATCCACTCTTTTGGCCAAATGTTTGTGTCTAGCACAGTGTCTTACCCATGGTAGGAGCTCAGTGAATTCAGATGGAATGAATGGTTACTATAATTGTTATAGCTACCAGCAACCGTGGGCTTATTATGTAGAAAACAGAAGTTCCTTAATCTACTCAGACTCTTAGGGGGAAGGAAATGAAGTCTTCTGGAAGTTTCAGAAGGTGCCATTCTCAAAATTTGAGAGTTCTAGAGATAGTTCCAAGGATTTGAAGTAAGGAAAGTATGATTTGGTATAAGGCCAGACGTGGGCTACTATAGATTCTAGATTTGAGCAGTTGTATGAGAGATCTCTGGTACAGGTTGGGGGACTTGATACCCACAGGTAAAGAGCTTACCTGTGCTTTGGCTCTTGTAAATTTTTCTCCTACCCCACACCCCATATTTTTATTTATTTTTTTCTTCTGTTGTGCCAACACCTTCTAGAATTTTATCAGTCTTATCATAATTTCATGAACTTTCCTGGGAAGAATTTTTACTCAGAATGTGAGGATGTTTTTTTCCGCATTATGGGCATATAGCTATGATTTTATAGCCAATGGGGTAATTGAATGATATTTCAAAGCCAGGCTTATTGGAATACATGTATGTATTATATTAGAGTTAGAAAAAGAATACTTGGATTGAAAGAGAAAGACTCTATGCTTATCAGTGGAAAACCAGCAAATATAGAAACAAAATAAGTCTGTCATAGGCAAGGAAAAGTACATCTCCTCAGAGACAGATGGAAAATGAGCATTTACTAAAATGCAAAACTAGTGGTAATCCAGGCCTGCTCAACAATTTGAACTTGAAAAGCTTTGAAGGGTGCGTTTTAGGGATAAAAAGATTGTGAATTCCCTCCTCTTGCTTAGAGGAAAAATCTTATGATTCCTTAATGTTCAGCTTCTAGGATTTGCAGGCTACATTGAAATGATAGTGTTTTATGCATTAATGTTTACATAACTGCTATTTTTGCAGACTTTTAAATTATAGAGGGCAGCAATTGTTGAGGGAAAAAAGCAAGTATAAATAAATAGAAGCTAGAATTTTCCCCCTTCAGAGGTAAGTGTTTGCTATTCCTAGCAGAGAATACTTGTTCTATTTGTGTGAGATTGTTCTTCATGCCACCAAAACTTATTCTTCTCAAAATAAAAATGCTGCAAGAAGGAAAAGGCACAATAGGCTAATAAAATAATTTTTGGTTCTCCACAAGAGGTAGAATCAACAATGTATTTTTTTGTAAGTACGCTGGTTCACATTTGCTATCTCTGTCATGTTTTGGGTAGGGGGAGCTAGGAAGAATAAAAGATACACATCATGCTTCATTAAGCTTGGGCACAATGTCAATCTTATGTAACTTGGTAGCTTGGGACTCTATATCACAAAATACATGTTTGGAGAGATTATATCCTATTTGGAATTCCCAGGAGGGAGTAACCAAGGACTGTGTGGGTCCTCTGGGCAGAGGGAGTGGGCTTGGAGTGAGACTGAGAAGTGAAGGGAGGCTTGGCAGGTAAGCCCACATCTTTTTATCCAGACAGTCCTAATTGGGGCCACTATTCATATCTTCACTTTCACTTGCAAAAGTGTCCCAATTTTAATTGGATGATAAATCATATGGTTATCTTGAACTTGGGATACGCTCCAAACATGGAAGTGAAGCTTCCTGTGAAAACTCTGAGACCTCTAAAGCCACTTCAAGGTGAAGCAGAAATAAGGTGCTTTGATATGGACAATTAATGTTTTGTGGGACTCATATAAAGGACTCATATCTGAGAAATATTCCTTTTTAATGAAACACCTAGCTATTTTTATTGATCTGTCATTTAAGTTACAAGCAAAATCATTGTGCTTACTATGCAAATTCACCCTTGACAAAGTCTCCTGGCCCCTTTCCTAATGCCCAATCCCACTAGCCATCGGCTTCTTCTCCTAAGTCCCAAATCTCCCTGAAATATCTACACAGACACTCTGCATACCTCACTGCCAAGAACTGTCCTGAAAAAGCATGACTGGGGGTGGAAAGTGTACGTAAGGGTGGTGGTTGTAGGAAAGTAAGGAGGAGTCTGGTCCAGGGATGAGTCTAGCTAGAAGGAAGAAAGGAAGAAATGAAGCTCAAGAGATAAAGCAAGAAAGAAGTAAAATACAGTAGAACTTCTGCAAGTGGACCAGCCAAGGGACTGTAACAAACTGGTCAGCATACAGAGATGGTCAACATAAGGAAGTAGGCCTCTGTACCTGTACGCACATATGGTACATGTCCTGTCTATGAAAATCAGGTCAACTTTAGGAGATGGGTCAGCTTAGGAAGGTGGTCAGCTATGACATTCTGCCGTATTTTCAGTTAGGAGATGATTGGACACCCACATTCAAAACAGCATTATTCAGCCAAAATATGGAAGCAACCCCTGTGTCTACTGACAGAAGAATAGACAAATGAAGTGTGGTCTATGCATATAACTGAGTACTACTCAGCCATGGAAAGGAATTAAATACTGACCACGTGGTTCTGTGTGGATGAACCTTGAGGACATGTTGCTTAGTGAAAGATACCAGATCCAACTTTTCACTTATATGAGGTATCTAGATTAGCCAAATTTAAAAGCACAGGAAATAGAATGGTGGTTGTCAGGGGCTGCCAGGATGGAAAATGGAGGGTTAGTGTTTGTTTAATTGGCATAAAGTTTCTGTTTGGGATGATTTGAAAGTTCTGGAGATGGATCATAGTGATGGGTATGTAACACTATGAATATGCTTAATAGCCCCAAACTAAATGCTTAACAATGGTTCAAATGGCAAGTTGTCCATTATATATATTTTATTACACGTAAAATACTTTGAAGATGGGGTGGGATCAGGACTGAGATGTGATTATGAGTCAGTGTTCCCTGTTTGGTGTTAGTTACTGAAGGCTGCCATAAAAAATAACTACATACTTGCTGGCTTAAAACAACAGAAATTTATTCAGTCACAGTTCTAGAGGCCACAAGTCCAAAATCAAGGTGCCGGCTGGTTTCCTCTGGAGTCCTGAAGGAGGATTTGTTCTTCATGTCCTCCCAGCAATCCTTACTATGCCTCGCCCTGTAGACACATAGCTCCATCCTCTACCTCCTGCGTCACACCCTCGTGTTTCTCTGGTTGTCATTTCCTCTGCTGTTTATAAGGCCATTTGTCCTCATTGAATTTAGGGCCCATCCTAAATCCAGGATAATCTTATCTCCATATCCTTACCTTATTACATTTGCAAAGCCCCCTTTCTCAAATAAGGTCACATTCACAGGCTCTGAGTCAATATATGTTTAGGATATGGGCCACAATTTGGTCCCCCACTTTTGGGAAGCATTGGCTTTACTCAGAATTATGAAGCAAAGCAAACTTGTAATGGGGGAGTTACATCCACCCCTCGCAGGAGATGCATAAAAAACTTCTTCTAGTCTCCCAGATGCCCACTGAACCCTACTTCACCACCTCCCCTTTGGGCCTGGCTCATCTGTTCTAGAAGACAGGAGAGCTCAGAAATTGCACAGGTGAATTTTAAATTAATCTGTTGTGTCTCATTTCCATGTTAGGTGAGAGAACAAGCAGGTTTCAATCACAGGAATGAGGGAAGGTTCCATTTTATCCCTTCTAGCCACAGATTTTTCTTTAACAAGCCTCTTCAGGCAATACAGTAACCCTGGGATGATCATGATGGTGGAAATAGCATGGAAAACAGTGCATCGGGGCCTATAAACTGTCCTCAAAGGCATGTTGTATCAACACCACCCGTTTGCCCAGCCAGAGTGTCTGCCTGTTTCTCCTGTCTTTTCTCCTCCTTTTCCTTGGCCAAACAAACTTCTTCCAGTTCCCTTTGATCATTTTCTCCTTCCTTGCCAAAAATAAACCTTGTTATCCACCGTGTCTGGAACATCCTCCCACTTTCCAAACCATAGTGTTTTTCATTTCTACATTGATTTTAGTCTTCCTGCTTCAGGTGGGGTGCAGAGATGTCATGACACTGCTGCTTATATACTTCATTTTGATGGTGGTTTTTAAAGACAAATGCTTCATTTTGAATAAGCTAAAAAGCCAAGTTGTTTCATTTTACTGTAACCTGTGCATTGGCGCAGGCTGCATAAAAGTTATCTCCAGAGAATCCTGGACCTCTTTTATCCAAATGGCTTTGGGCAAGCCAATCCATCTGGATAGGAATGATTTATAGAAAGTATTGGAGGGACTTAGGCAAGATCCATCCCTCTTGAACGAAGGAAAAAAAATTCCACAGGGTTCATGGCCCCAGAATACAGAAAAGTATGAAGTACATTAATAGTACTTTTTCTCTTAGCTTTAAGACTCATATTTCATTTGAATTATAAAAAAATACTCGGTTCACTGGATGGTTTGATTAAGCATTCTCTACTTACATGGTGAAAATAAATATCAAGAGAATAATTGCACATGCCAACTGTGTCCAATGAAGCAATATGTGTAGGCAGCTTTGGAAACAGTGACACAGTGATTATCTGTGCATAACTTGGTCATAATATCATCACTGTCTAGACTACTAGACAATTAGCATCCAGACATACTATAGCTCAGATTGAGGAAGGTCATTTAAAAAAAAAAAAAAAATGAAAGGGAGAGTAGCTCTGTGTGAAAAAGAAAGACCCAGTTCATTCTCCTCTACAAAGGTACATATTAGAATTTGACTTTCGATTGAGATATGCTTTTAGGTGTGGCTGTCTTTTATGAGTCTCTGGTCGGTTCCAGTTTCCATAAATGTAGGTAATAAGCCATTCCTTATAGCCATCTGGTTTATAATTTTATATATATTTAGTCTAAGGCATATTTGTTTGATATGATAATTCTCCCCAATTTCCACCTTTCCCCCCCTTTCCCACTATTTTGCTTTAAGGGATGAACTTCGGCATTTGAGGAAGTATCAGTGTGGTTATGGAAGTCCCTACATAGGGGACATGCTCTATAGAATCCTCAAGAAGACTTACCAAATCGAAACAGGAACATGCATCTTCCAAGTCACTTTATCCCCCTTGATCTACTGGAAACTCAGTCTGACATAGCTCGTGGAGTGGGAAAGCCTATGGGGTGCACATACTTTCCCCGTTGTTTGCCTTCCTGGTGCAATGGCTAGAGTGCATTTCCCAGCTTCCCTTGCAATTGAGAAGGTCAGGTGACTGAGCTCTAGCCAGTGAAATGTGGGCAGAAGTAATTAGTGCCATTTCTCGGTCTGGCCACTAAGAACCTCCTGTCTAATTCTCCAAGCTGTTCCCTTTGTCTTGTCCACTCACTAATACAGATAAGAACTTTAAAGCCCCATGGGATGACAGTTTCAGAAAGAAAAAAGACTGAATGTTAGGTACCCACAGAAAAAGAACAGCCCTACCTAGAAGTCCTGAATTTATGGCACAAGTGAAAAATATATTTCAATTTTGTTAATTCACTGAAAATTGTAGGTTGTTAGTTACAGCAAGTAACTAAACTATACTAAATAATATCTGTGGTAACATTGTAGTTATTTGGGGTGCTAAAAGAGAGGAACTTTCAGATGTGCCAAATGTCGCTGACATCTAAGGAACCTTTGATGTAGTTTACTATGAGTATCTCTAAACAGATATAACCTGTGAAATGGACATGTTCTCTGTAAAGCATTTATTGTTCTTTAATGCCCAAACACCAAAACTTCATAGAACATACATATCTTTCAGTACAGTATGTTTGATCTATGTACATACAGGAAACATTGAAATTTATGTTCCCAAAAGTAAATAGAACACTTCGTCTAGCTATGATAAACAACAACACAAAAAGTCAGACAAATCTAAATTGACAAACATTCTACAAAATACCTGACAATACTTCCCAAACTGTCAAAGTCAACAGAAACAAAAAGTCTAAGTAACTGTCATGGCCAAGAGGTGCCCAAGGAAACAACTGTACATAAAGTGCTACCCTGGAGGGCTCTTGGAACAGAAAAAGGACGTTAGGCAAATACCAAAAAATATGCATAGAGTGTGGTTTTAGTTGATAATAATTTATTGATATTGGTTAATTAGTCATAACAAATACGCATAGTAATGCAAGATGTTAACAATAGGGGAAACCAGGTATGATGTATGCAGAATCTATCACGCCAACTTTTCTATAAATACAGAACTATTCGAAAATTTAAAAAAAATAGTTAAAAATACATTTTCTGCAGAATTTTTTGGAGGAAAAAACATCTCAAGTTACTTTCCAAATACAACTGGGGGACCTCTGGTGGCCTGGTGAAAGAGGAGGGTGTGTACCGGGGATGTTTCTGGCTCTAAGAGAGGCCACGAGCTGTACGCACAGCTGCTGTTGTTCATAACCATGGTCACTTCTTCAGTGATCAGAAGCAAAGTGGTAAAGCACTCGTCATGCTGACCTGACACTGATGCGAGAAAGATCACCTGACGTTGGAAAGGCCTGGCGCCAGGCATGGGGAGATGTGAGTCTGCTTTGTTATAGCCCAGTCCTCTGAACTCCATCTGCTTTGAGTTGGAATGTTGCTTTTCAGTCATTCTGTCTCCCCCTGGCAACTGAATTAAAATTCATGATATTTTATTCATCTTTCCCTCTCCCAGTCTCCACCGTCTACATGCACACACCTGTTCACAAGTGTACCTGCCTATCATGCAGGTGAACTTCACAAATGCTGGTGCATGGGAGGAAATATCATTGCAGGACTTCTGGAGCAAGGAAAGCATCACGGGTGGAGAACAGAGCTCCTCAGCTGATAGCTGTCCAGGAGCTGGTGCAGGACATCTGAAGGGATGACAACCCAGTCTACCTATGGAGGGTGGAGGGTATGTGTGGGAAGCAAAAGATCCATACAAACAAGCAGGAATGATGCATTTCCCCCCGACTTCCTTTTTTCCCTTAAGCATCCACCAGCTCTCAAGCTATTGAAAGAGTTAATGTTTTATTTTTGTCCCTGCAATGAAACCATACTAGAGATACAAAGAGCCAGCTTTCAACTAGAATAACAAAGTTGCTTTTAAAATGGGTACTTAAGTAAATGGCCATTTTAAGTGGCATGGCACAGACATGGTTATGCTGGTGTTTATTTTTCTATGGAATGTGTGAGCATATTGTGGGTTGTAAGTGGAACCCTGGCCAATCCAGACCAGGCATAAAGGAATCATTTAGGTTTCCTTCAAGATCATTAAGACTATTAGTCCTGACTTGAAATGACTGAAATGCACAAACTTCTGCCAAAAGGGAACCAGCGAGTTCTGCTCATTGTCAAAGTTATTAAAGGCAGCTTCTCCAGGATAACACATTTGAGAGCAGAGGGCCTTCCTGTGCAAATGCCAACAATGCATAACATAGATATCAGACCATCACTTCTTCATAAGCCTCTACCCCAGAACACGGCAAAACTATCATGGGCCACCTTCTTAGTGTCCAGCAAGTCCCTTTCATGAAGCAACATAATATCTACATCACCTGGCAGTTAAAGACACACACACCCCATGGCCACCCCTGACCCAAGAAGGCAGCCCTGGATCCCAGGGAGCACCACTGGACGGGAGGTAGTGCCTCCAACTCGCCGCTCCTCTGAAGCTGTCCCCCTTTCCCGGGACAATGAGTGCTGTTTATTTTGCTGATGGTTAAGTAGAAGAACACTTGACACCTGCAATACTAAACTCCTTTCCAAACTCACTGGTATTCATGTGGTTTGGAAGAGAACATTTGGGTAGATGAAATGATTTTTTTCCCCACTGAGAGTTTATACCCACATCATTCCAAATGATCACATATATTATAAATTTGGACAAGCCTCTTAACCTTGAAAGATCTTACCTTTCCAGTTGAGGGATTAGCCTTGGCCAGAGATTGTCAAACTGTGAGGTTGTGAAGTCAATGTAACTGGTTGCAACCAGCATTTAAAAATAAAGATTAGAAAGGAATAAAATCAGAATTTTTGTTTTATTTTGTGCAGGTGGTAAGTGTAAGTACTGTTTTCAAGAGGTGTGTTATAAAAAACACTTAGGTATATGTCCACTATGTTATGGTGTTACATGTAGTTTGAATCTTGAATTCTGAAATCCATTGGCAGAGTTGATATGCTGAGTCTCTTCCTAAGAGTCAAAGCTCTTTTTTTTCCTTTTGGTGTCACCTTCGTGGTCTCTCCAGCCCATCTCTCTTGCTTCCTACCCTTGAGGGAACCTTGCTCTCTTGCCCCTGTTTGGGCTCAGCTAATGGGGAGCCCAGCAGAACAAGGAATGAGGGTAGAGAATAAAACCAAACTTCATTTCCCAGCTGCCGCTCTGCGGGGCTATTTGGAGAAAGCCATGTTTCTCCACTGAGAAACACACCCTGCCCACCATATTTTATTCTCAAGTCATCTTGGTTTGGATGTGTCATCTCTTCTGGAATTGGAACAAATTTCAGTGAGATAGCCTTAAAGTACAGACTTTATCCAGAAAATTCTTACACATAAATTAAAGATAGCAGCGAGGAGGCAAGGGATCCTTGTGTTCTAGAAAGGGCTTATTTGGTGTTGGGGAGGCTACTATACCAAAAATTTATGAGTGGTCACATGCAAGGTTCTTTGATGCAATCAGTTACAAATATATTGCAGAGATTAGTTAGAATCTTATTTTCTTGACTGAGTGCATTCCTGGATAATTGCTAGACAATGTAGAAGAAGAAACAGAAAAAATTCTAAATGAACACATTTAGGTTTATTGTATTTGACCACCATTTATTGTTCAATTTGATCTCAACTCACATGAGTGTGAGAGGAAATGTCATCTGAATGATGTTATTTGCCTGGCACTGGGGTGCATGTTTGGGAAAGATCCCTGCCCCCACGGAACTTCATTCCAGCAGAAGACAGAAATTAAACAACATTCATTATCAATAGATGCATTATACTGAAGTTGCTAAATGCTATGGGGAAAAAAAAAAAAAAGCAGATCAGGGCAGGAAGTGTTAGGATCCCCAGGGGTTTGGGAAGTAGCTGCAGAATTACATAGAAAGGTGGGGGAAAACTTGAGAAAGAAATTTGAGCAGTTGAAGTGGTGGAGGTTGTTGGCACTAAAGTGTTTGAGAGAAGAGCAGCCTGGTGGAGGGGCAGGACCAACTGGAGCCCATTGTGGAAAAAGGACCAGATAGGAGATTGTGGAGGAGATGTGGAGCCTGTGAACAGGGGCTGATGCTACGGGGAATGGAGAACCACCTAAGCATCAGGCGGCAGAGGGACATTGCTGCCCAGAGGGATAACACTCCTCACACTCCGGCTGATATGTTGGAGACAGACCTAGGGGAGCAAAATTAGAAACAGGGAGATCTGTCTCAGGGCTTCTAGGGTCACCAAGAAGAGACCCTGTCGATTCAGATTGTGGAAAGAGAGGAAGGTGTTGAGAGCTGGGTGAATTTTTTTTTTTTTATTAAATCATAGCTGTGTACATTGATATGATCATGGGGCATCATACACTAGCTTCATAAACCACAGACTCTGTTGTAGAGATTCTTCCCTGCTTGGCCGTGCTGGCCGGCAGGCCCCTCCCCTACGGATAATTGCTGGGTGGATTCTGGTTATCTCCTGAAAGGAGAGCCGAGGAGACTGCAATGAAGTGAAGAAAAGAGACAACGGTAACTCCAAGGTCTTGGCCTGATTAACCTGCAGTGTGCCCTTGCGTAGGCTGATACCTAGGGAGCCTGTGGCTCTGTAAACCAGCTATAATGCTCTTCCTAAACCAGGTGACAAATCATCTTGCAAAGATTCCTTTTCCAAGGAATTCTTAGTTAACTATGTGTGATGGGATACGTCAAACAGAACAGAGTGAATGAAGTTCTTCCCTAACTCTGTCTTCCATGTTGATTATTTTCATAAACGTTTTTTGGAACTTGTCATCGTTGACTATGGAAGTCTTCTGACTGAGCCAAAGCTCTAGTTTGGTGCCAGATTTCAAACTGGGTTTGTTTGGGTGAATAGCATCCCATTCAAACGTTTTATAGCTTATTCCCATGTGCATATAACTGTTGCTCCACATGCAAGCAATTAACTACTGATGTATGTACTTTTCTTCCAACTTGGTGCTAAAAAAAGACATATTCAATGAATTATATTTTAAGATTTGAATATTTTATAGTGCTGATTGGGCAGTAACCGTAGAAAAAGGAAAGAATATGAAAAGGCTGCCATGTACTGTTATTAATCCCAGAGAGTGGCTCTTTAATACACTCCAGAACACACGAGCTCTTCATAAGATACAGAATTTATAGCCAGAATTTACAGCTCAACCTCTAGCATGAAACAGACGAGGAACATGAGGCCTAGTGTGGTAAGTGGTTGAGCAGAGAGCTGGTTAATAGAAGAGGCACCCAGACTCAAACCAGGTGGGTGGGCTCCCCTAAACCAGAACACCCAGAAAGCATGAAGACCCAAAGTTCCTATACAGTGAGACCCATCAGAATAGCCCTTGTCAATTTTGCATGGACTCTTCTTCTCATCTCCGCCTTGTTCTTGGTGATGCTGAGGGAATAGTCTCCATCAAGATTCTATGACCCAGCCCAAGCCTCCCCTCTCAATCCTCAGACTTGGTCCCTGGAAGTCTCAAATTTCCCGCCTTCTTCCTTCCTAACATTCTTTTAGTCGATAGCCTCAGAGTGATGGTAAAACAGCAAATGTCTGCCTTCTGCTGTACCTGTCCCATTCCAAACAGGATTCAGGACACAACAGCCACACCCAGCAGATAACGGGGCTTTGCCACCTAGGGAGTAATCTCACCTGTGACAACTTGCCCAACCACCAATAACATGATTCCTTTGGCTTTGAATGTTCTGTTTTGAGATCTCCTGCTCTGTGCTAGATCACAGGGGTGGGTCTTTGGCAAGCACTCTGGACTGTACCAAGAGAATTGGTTTCTGCAGATGAGGCAGCACCCCTGGCCCCAAGATACTGTGATCCACGGGTCTTCCACTGGGCTCCACTATTCCTACTTCTCTCTACATTGTTTCAATGTCACCAAAGAGTTTGTCTAAGTCCTAAAGAAACTGTCATTTCTCGTAGTGAAAAGAGCACAGGACATGAAGTTAAGGACACAGAGTTCTAGGGAAGTGGAATAGTAAGACAGCCCCTGGACTTGCCCTACAGAGTTGCTTCTGGCAGGACACAAATATCAATGTGATCACAGGCTCTTTACAGGCAGAGGGCCACTAAGCAGAACAGGGTTGGGGTTGTAACAAAGCTCTGCTGCCCCTTGCTAATGAAGATAATTTCATAAAGGTGCCAGAAGTTTTTCCATTTGCTTTCTCGTTTATTCAACACTTGGAAAATGTGTTTTTAGATTCTTGTGGTAGGACAAATTTTAAGATGGTCCCCAAGATTTCTACCTGCTGGTGTCCAGTCCAGCAGCAATCTAGCTACTTCTGGGAAGGGATTCTGTAGGTGTAATTCAGGTCTGAATCAGTTGGCTTCAAGAAAGAGAAATTATCTCCTATAGGTTTGGCTTAAGGCAGTGAACCTTTTGAGATAAGTCAAACTGAGTGCAATCTGTACAGTTTTTGCTTTGGAAATGGAGGGGGCTGGGTGCTAAGGAATGGGGTGGCCTTTAGGGGCCAAGTGTGGTCCCCATCTGACAACCAGAAAGGAAGCGGGAACATTAGTTCTACAACTTCAAAGAAACAAATTCTGACAATGACCTGAATAAGGGTGGAAGCAGATTTTCCCCCAGAGTCTCCAGATGAAAACCCAGATGGCCAACACTTTGGATCAGACTAATAAGGCCTTGGGCAGAGAACCCAGCCACAGACTCTAACCTACAAAACCGGGAATAAATGGATATTGTTCAACGCTGCTAAGTGTGTGGAAGTTTGTTACAGAGAAATAGAAAACTAGTAAAATGCTCCCCAAAGCAAGAACTATAGCATCTAGAGTCTTCTCTAGAGCCAAAGCAGGGGCTTCTTGGTCGTCAAATAATAAATTTGTTTTGGATGAGTCAGGAGAAGGTACTGCCTGGTTTCCCAAAACAGGTATGAATTTAGGTTTCTCTGATTCTGTGTTCTATCACCACACTTCTCTCAAGATTGATAGAACGTATTGGTGACAGGGCTTGATGTTTTCAAAAATTTTTCTGACTGCGTAAAATCAAATGAAGGAGTTGGGGATGTTAGCTACTTGAACTTGGACTCTGTGAACTGTCCTGGTAAGCTGGTGAGCCAGAGTTCCAATCTGATGGACTCCCTGCTTGCCTCTGCTTTTTTCCTAATACTTTTCAGTTCTATGAAGTTTAGCAGTTAGGGGTGTGTGTGTGAGTGTGTGACAAACACATTTTCTTTCTTTTCTTCTTAGGCTACGGTATTCATTTTTCTAGGTCTACAAAGTGTACAAAAGAATAGCTTGGGCTATTATTATATTGCCGCTCTATTTTCATACAACTTTACAAGATTATTTTTTTCTTTTTCACGAGTATCGTACGTAAAGCACCACGGTGGACTTTCTCTAATTCCTCTCCTTGTCAGAGTCCTCTTGATTTTTTAAATTTTGCTTCTTGGTGTTCTCCCTTGTTCTATTCACGGTATTAATGCATTAAAATAGTCCTTGAACATTTCCCCACTTGGGAGGTAAAGGAACGTGGTGAAGCATGGTGGAGCCATGGGACTGAGGAGGGCAGTGCATTTAGAAGTTTCCATCCTTCGTGTGGAAATTGCCTGGGTGATACCCGCACCACTTGTTCCGCCCTCCAGCCAGGACAAACGGTTTCCTTTCCTTTAGCCTGTTAGCACCTCACTGTTCCTCAGTTTCCAGACGGCTGTGCCTCCTCCAATAATGGTATCAGAGTTGCATGAATTTGTTGTGATCTGGATCAGAATATGTCACCTAAAAGATGCCACTTTGTCATAAGATTATTTTGAGCTGAAAGCAATAGAGAATCAGAACATTGGGGAAGAGTTCCCTGATCTACCATTATCTGCCTAAAGCCAGGGCATGAAGTTCTTCGAAGAAGCACCTTCCCCCACCAGGGAGAGATAGTGACTCTTTTCACCGAAGGCAGAGAGCCCCCAAGATGAGTCTGCAGATCTTACTAAAGTAACGCTTACCTTCCATTCGTTCCTTCCTACGTTATATTTCCTTGTAATTTCCTCACTGTTTATCATACCTTGGAGGCCAGATCCTCTTTGCTTTGTTCAAAGGATATTTAAGTTCCCAAGTCTAACTTCTTCTTAAAGTTTCAATCCTTTTCTATAAACTCTTCTATATATAAATATTAATGAACATTGTGCACCCTTTCTCCTGTTAATCTATCTTTTTGTTAAATTCCCAGGCCCTCAGTTACTGAATTTCAGATGGTAGAAGAAAAGATTTTCCTCCTCAACAACTGACTGAAAAAAAATAAAATAAAATAAAAACCACCGCAGCGGAGCATTTGGCATGTGCCTAGATAAATGTTTGCTATCACTGTTATTTTTTTCCCGTCTCTTTTCTCTTCTAGATTTTCCCAGACGAGAACATTCCCACCCTGTCTCCTCCACTCAGCCTCCCGGTCCTGCAGAGGAACTTGACCGCACAGCACTGCCATTAGTACTGCTTGATCTCACCTTTCTTTCCAAACTGTACATTTTTAAGGACAAGAAACCCGTTTAACACATGTATCTCCCACTATATCTAACTCAGAAACTAATGGATGTGGGAGCAAGTCTCTATTACTTCCTTTGTTCTAGAGTCTTGTCTTTTTTTGAAATACATCAAATTTGCCATCAGAAACGAAGGGCTGACTTTCCCTATGCGTCATTCAAGTTTCAGAACTGGGAATGAGGCTTATGTTAGTTCCTGCTTTTAATGGCGAATTTAATTTTTGGTAACAAATCTTTTTCTTAATATTAAAGGCATATCAGAATTTGGGCCCATACTTCCCCACCAATTTTTCTTTCACTTTATACATCTCCTTCCCTTTTCTGTAGTTACAGCCATCTGTTATTGTATCTCAACTCTCCCTTTTCTTATATTGTTAAAAATTTTATAATTTTTCTATAATATTCAATCTAGTCTTGGATTAAAATAATATTCTATTCTTCTATTTTTACATGTGTTTTTAAGTCTTAAATATTAAAGAAAGTTCTTTGTGTGTGTGTATTGTTTGGGATACTTCCTTCCAAAAAGGTTGTACTAGTTTGCAGTCCCACCAGCAGTGTAAAAGTGTTCCCTTCTCTCCACATCCATGCCAGCATCTGCAGTTTTGAGATTTTTTGATGGGGCCCATTCTCGCTGGTGTTACATGATATCTCAGGGTGATTTTGATTTGCATTTCTCTAATAATTAGGGACAAGGAGCATTTTTTCATACATTTGTTAGCCATTCTATTCCTCTCTCTTGCCCACTGATATATAGGATTGTTGACTTTTTTCAAGTGGATTAATTTGAGTTCTCTGTAGATCCTAGTTATCAAGCATTGGTCTGATTCAAAATATGCAAATATCCTTTCCCATTGTGTAGGTTGCCTATCTGCTTCAGTTGTTGTCTCTGTAGCTGTACAGAAGCTTTTCAGTTTAATTAAGTCCCATTTGTTTATTTTTGTTGTTGTTGCAATTGCCATAGAAGTTGTCTTCACAAAGTCTTTCCCCAGGCCAATATCATTTATTTTTTTTATTTTTTATTTTTTTATTTTATTTTTTTTATTTTCTTATTAAGTCTTTTGTACATAGATCTTAAATACATTTATGCCATTTTCAATGTGTTGATTATTTGTACAAATTGGAGTGCTTACATCATACTAATCAACACAGCTTTCACCTCATTTACCCAATTATAGCATTAGGACATTTGTGTTATACACATGATAGATCCAACTTGTACTTGCAATGTGCTCCATAGGTGTGGTCCCCTAGTATCCCCTAATATCCCTCCCACCCCCTCTCCTCCTTCATCCTAGGCTAAAGTTGTGTTTCATTTTTTCATATGTAAGTGTGAGTGATTATAAATTATTTTCACAGTAGTACTGAGTACATTGGATACTTTTTTTCCCATTCCTGCAATACTTTACTAAGAAGAACATTTTCAAGCTCCATCCATGTAAACATAAAAGAGGTAAAGTCTCCATTTTTTTACTGTTGCATAGTATTCCATGGTATACATATATCACAATTTATTAATCCATTCATGGGTACATGGGCACTTGGGCTTCTTCCATGACTTGGCAATTATGAATTGAGCTGCAATGAACAATCTGATGCAAATATCTTTATTGCCAAATGATTTTTGGTCCTTTGGATATACACCTAGACGAGAAATTGCAGGATCAAATGGCAGGTCTACATTTAGATCCCAGAGTGTTCTCCAAACTTCCTTCCAAAAGGAACATACTAGCTTGCATTCCCACCAGCAGTGTAGGAGTGTTCCCTTTTCTCCACATCCATGCCAACATCTGTTGTTTTGGGATTTTGTGATGTGGGCTCCTCTCCTAATATCTTTAAATGTTTTAAAGGGCAAGGGCAGTTTTATGTTGGTATTTTTCAATTTATTTTTTTTACTCCCAAATAGAAATATTCATAAGATTATGCACACAGTGAGAATTCATAAATATTTGGTTCATTATAATTTACTTTGAATAAATTGCTCTTGCTAAAGTCATCAGATACTTACCATAAAAAAGAACAGAAATGGCCAATGTTTTTTAATGTTTAAGAACACAGCAGATAAAATATTGGCACCCCCCAAATAACAAATTGTAATCCCTATAACCTATAAATGTCACCCTTTAAGGGAGAAGGAACTTTTGAGAGATGATTAAACTAATGGTTTAATGATTAATCCCACTTTTGACAGTGCGCTTATCCCAAATTATCTAGGTGGGCCCTACCTCAAATCACAGAGATCTTTATAAGCAGAGGCTGAGGAAGAATAGACTCAAATGAGAGAGGCAACGTGAAAATTGAGGCAGAGACTGGAGTGATGCCACCATAAGCCAAGGAAAGCCTGTAGCCACCAGGAGCTGGAAGAGGCAGGAAGGACCATCCTCTGGGACACTTGTAGGGACCATGGTCCTGCCAACACCTTGAACTTGGCCCAGTGAAGCCATTACATTTCTAGCCTCCATAACTAAGAAAATAAATTTCTGTTGTTTTAAGCCACCATATTTGTGGCAATTTGTTACAATAGCCATAGGTACCTAATGTGATGTGTACACTTCGATATTTTCCCCATGTATGTTGACATTTTTAATACAAATGGCATTATCTCACACATAATATTTTTGTTTCATGCTTTTAAATATTTCCTAAACAACTTCCTGGATAGAAAGTCCTATTGTTGCAGGTCTTAAAGGTTGGCAATCCTTTGTCATTATAATTAAATAATCGTTATTAAATAACAGTATTTTATAATTTATATATCTATGCATCATTATATATAATTTTAGAGTATATTATTTCATCTAATTGTTATTAAATTCAATCATAATCATTTTAATAAAATCTTTTCACATCTACACGTTATTTTTTTTAGGGTAAAAATCCTAAAGGTAGCATTTCTAGGTAAAATATACGTGCAGTGCAGACAACTGGTGACTGCTGTGTCCAGGCACCCATTACCTTTATTCTGATATTTGAATTTCAATAACTTAATCCTCCCACCTACACAAGAGTCTTTAAACTCCCACCCATGGGTTCTCATCTCTGTTCTTGACCGTCGGTCTCTTTGCCCATTATCCCCAAACAAATGGGGCTGTATCTTGTTTGACTTTGCTCATTTTCAACTGCAAGGAGGTAGGCTTGATGGTGATGTGAGGGAGTGAGGCCTCTTAGTCGCTGAAAGTTTTCACTTATGCTGATTTTCATCTTAACTTTTTCCTTAGAAAAGAATACTGAGATTCATTAAAATATTTTCCTTAAAAATTTTGCTAGTGGGGGGGCAGATTATGTTCATAACAGAACACCGAACTCCCAGGATGCACTCCTTCTTAGCTGATACTCTGAAATCAACAATGCCTGAAATCTTCATTGACTGAGATGTAATACCGTGATCATGTTCCTTAAATACACCCAAAATGTTTAAAGAAAACTTCTCGAAAGTATCAGAGGAATTTAGCTCTATTCTAGTACAAATGCTCTAGAAAATTTCATTTAATGAGTCTACCTTGATTTGTCACCTCCCTTATTTAATTACATCTTCAAAGGCCCTATTTCCAAATAAGATCACTTTTACCCATACCAGAGGTTAAGATATGAACTCATCTTCTGAAGAATCACTATTCAACCTGCTAAGCTGAATGTGGTTAAACTCTCAGGAAGTTAAGATGCCTTTTCCTTTTCTAGGTAACTTTGTTCTCCAATTTTCTATCTATACCAATAGAATATGAATCATTCATGAGAAACACTCTTTCCAAAAGTAAAGCTATAGAACAAGTATGTATGTAGAGAAGTGGAGCCCAAATTCAGCTCCTAGAAAAAGCATTAACTCTTATCTTCAGTGAAAAGCATTGTAAAATATAGATTGGATGAGAAGATGGTGTTTGAATTGCCTGGGTTCCCTTAAATGGAGCAAAGAGAGGTGGAATTTACTGCAATTATGACAAGCTTTTAGCCACAGGAGGAGTAAAGAGTCAGAGAATAAAGTGAAACCAACAAAACCATGGCCAACGTGGCTTCCGTTTCCAGGAGGATTGGTGAATTATGCGATCATTGGAAGATGGAAACGTTCTCTATTCACAATAGCTTCAGGGTCTGTGGGAGCAGGTTCTCTCTGCCTTTCCAAATAGCTTTTTCCTCTTCCACCTGCATTTTCAGATGTTCTTTTTTTGTTGTTGTTTTCATGTTAAGAAATTAAGAACTCTCTGGCGACAAGAACTCTGTGGCTAAGCTAAAAAATTAGCACATAATCTTATCATAAAAGGAAGAATAATGTTTCCAGATCTTCATGTGGCTTCATTTCCTGTCATTTGGGGACCAGCTCAAATGAAATGTCCTCCCAGAGCCCTTCCCTGTACAAAAGTGTCTGCCCCCGCCCTCACCCCACACTGTCCCTCTCTACTGCTGCTTTAGTTTTCTTCATGTCACTACTGATGTTTTATGGAAGATATATTTCCTTGACTGTGGTTTGTTTCATTTGCAGACTACAAGTTCCAGGAGGATATTGACCTTGGTTGTCTTATATACCCAGGACCTAGGAGAGTGCCTGACATACAAAGGACCTTCGATCAGCATTTACTGAATCAATGAATAAGTGTATGAATGAAGAATCCATTTGCTGTGTGTTGTGTGTGCTGACTTGTTTTCTGCTTAGAACTACACTGTGGCACAGATGCTGGTATGAGTCAGAATAGTTCCCTAGTGAGAAGCCAAGTGGTTCCAAAATTAGAGAGGGTCAGACCCTTGGGAGAGCTGAGGCTTTGGCCAGACCTCCTGGGTGCCGGTACCTGCTCTGCCACTCCTCATCTGGGGTGGGACCTTTGTTTCCTTATCTTCAAAATGGCATGATGAGGGTTCCTGTCTTGTAGGGTTGTTATCATGAGAATTAAATGACTTGTTTCCTCTGCTGGGACTAGAACCCAGCACATAGTAAGTACTCAATAAATATTTACTAGTAGTGTGCCCCTTTTAAGAATGAGGGAACTAGACTCAGAATTAGGTAACTTGAGCAAGAATACATGGTTGTAAATGACAGAGGCAGAATCTGAACCCTCATCTGACTCTTCTAGAATCTAAGTCAAGACTTGGCCATAACATTAATATACTTGATAACTCTGAGCAATAGACTTAAAAGAAATTAGGCTGATGTCAAGGGAATGCTATGCCAATCCAAAGGACAGAGCACTAGATATCACAGATGGCATTGCTGCTAGATGTATCACCATGAGGACATTGTCATTGGGAGGAAATGATCTTGGCTAATGTGGGAAAACACTTCCTGGCTATAGAAAAGAAAATTTGATGGATTTCATTTTCACTTGTCAGAGATGGTGATATAACAGGAGCAGGTCAATCTATGGTGACTTATTAATAAGCAAGGTTTATCAGATCCACTTCAAAAGATTTTAGTTCAGGCTGTGGTTTGCATGACAAAAAGCAGAAGTGAACCAGGGGATGCACAGCAAGGCCAACCCTACTCAACAGCCCCCAGGGTAACCTCAGCTCCCTACCTTGCCTTCTCCAGTCCTGTTCTCTCTGCTGTTACCTTTTGATTATCTGCTTCTTAGTCCATGGATCCATTAAGTCCTGGATAATCCAAAATACAGACACACTATTCTCTCTCTTCAACCTCACCTTATCTTTTTAGCTATGTTTTGTGTCACTAACAATTATTGTAATTTGTATTATTGAAGCACCAACCAGCTGCACAGTTTTAGAGCATTCTAAGGCATCTATTGAAAAAAAAGAGAAAGCGTTTTACATTTTTTCCAAAGATAATGTGCAATGCAATTGTAATTTCAGAACTAAGAGCTCCGAATGAGCATCATAGTGGAGCTTCATTTATAAGATGTCCTGTTCATCAAACTTCAAGAACATTTGAAATATGGGGTCTTAAAATTTAAGACAAAATTCTGAATTTCTTTGGTCTGTTTGCTTTCCTTTCTCATGTGTAGTTTTTAGTAATAAAATCTGTTGAAGACAATTGGCCAGTTACTTAGCTGTAATAGGAAGAGATAAAAATAATTTGCTTAAATATTTATTTATTTAGCTAATCACTGATAATTCTAAAGATATCAAAATGAAAAGTAAATCACTTTCTTCTCATTAGCAACACAATTATGTAATTTCTTAAGAATAGTCAAAGTAGTAATCATAATAATTTGTATCCTTCTCTCAGTAGTTGATTTCCTGATATTTTATAGCAACATTGACGAATTACAAAACTGATTTATTTTTATTTGACTTCTCTCTGTGTTTACCGTCCCCAGAGAATATTCACATAGTTTTCTTATGAACTTTGTTCACCATTTAAAAAAAAAATCACCCACTCCTTTCTGCTCTGGTTGTTGGAAATTAACATTATGTCCTAAAATATACCAAAATCTCGTTTTAATAAAACATCAGTTTACATTTCCCCTACACCTCTTTTTCATGGACATTGCCTATCACATGTTATGAATATCTTAAATTACTACAACTTTCACTTTACTTAGAAGAATTTGCTTTTTATAAATCCAGTAAATTATCTACTATCCCATTTTTGTCCTTGCCTTAGAGAATATAGTAGATGAAATTTTATAAAAGCTCCTAGTGATCTCCTTGAGAGATACGGAGCCCTGTTCCAGCAAACCCATGGTTGGGGTTTCCTGTACCAAGTGTTAAATGCTCAACATTTTTAGAGCGACTTCCTGGGCTGTTGCCCAAACCAGTGGTGAGCACTGAGGTGGGAGAATCTGTTAGAAAGCATTTTGTTTACCAGAAATGAGAAAATCCATTTTCACTACTTTTTTCTGCTCCTTTGATATGTTTTGTTACGCTGATGGACTGTACCAAGTGTTAAATGCTGCCATTTATTGGTTTCCTTCAATCTATTCTTTCTCGGCATCTAGCCTGTGCCCCATGGTCAAGGGAATTTGCTGACTCTATAAATACTTTGTGGTTAAGATTTTGGTGTGTTAAGGAAAAGGTATCTATGTTCAAGTCTGTGGAAGGAAAAGGAGACTCAGTTTTGAGAGGAATTAGGAGAAGACAAGGCTGAAAAATAATTGCTCCCTCACACATTCAAGTGATATAGGAAAGCATATGCTTTATCCACACCATGTCAGAATTTTAAAACAACTTTCCCTAAAGTGTACAAAATTGCTGTGATAAAGACTAAGGTCCTTTCTAGCCAAGAGATGTTTGTCTTTTAATAGTTGAGTTGGGGTGACCCCCAAACTTTCAAGACCATAGATGACGTCCCAGGTATAATACTTCTCAACCTCTGTACCACTGACTCGTGGGGCAGGATAATTCTTTGCGGAGGGAGATGGTGCTTGCACTGGAGGACATTTAGCAAGATCTCTGATTTTTTCCCATTTGTGACAACAAAAATGTCTTCAGATAATACTAGATGTCTTCTGTGAGGCAAAATGAACTCTCCCCCATGGAGTACCATTGCTCTAGTGTGAGGAGACAAGGAGGTTTCAGTTTGCTCATTGGCGGGTCATGGATGTCTGAAGGACTAAGTTGAGGAAGATTCTGAAAGCGCAGCTAAAAAGGATGTCTTGGTCAATTAACATCTCCCATGGGTTTGGGAATGGGCATAAGTGCTGTATTGGTCAGAGTTCTCCAGAGAAACAGAACCAATGGTATGTGTGTGTGTGTGTGTGTGTGTGTGTGTGTGTGTGTGTGTGTGGAGAGAGAGAGAGTGAAGTTAATTTTAAGGAACTAGCTCATGAGTCAATGAAGGCTAGCAAGTTCAAACTCTGCAGGTAGGGTGGGTAGGCTTGGGACCTTGGGACATTGAGAAGAATTGCAAATTCAAATGGCAACTGGCCAGCAGAATTCCTTCTTGCTTGGGTGAGGTCCGTCTTTTAATATCAAAATCTTTAATATAGTGAATGAGGCCCACCTACACCATGGAGGAGAGTCCATTTTACTCACAAAGTCTACTTATTCAAATGTTGATCTCATCTAAAAATATCCGTCTCAGAAACATAGTTGAGCAAATATCTAGGTACCATGGCCTCGCCAAGTTAACACATAAAATTTGTCATCAGAAGCTCCTGCTTACCTCTCTGGCAAGCACTTGGAGATCGGGCATTCAATGGCACTAGGCCTCACCCGCATGCATGGCCAACTCCAGCCGTGTTTGTTGGGTGGATCCTGGAAGGAGGCATCAGCCTGCACATCCCGGGGTGGGGGGGGGGACACACTGTATGTCTCAGAAGATGGCAATGCAGTCGGAGACACACATTAGAAGAGAAGAAAAAGACCAGCCAGAAAGATGGAGGTAAATGTGCCCCATACTGGGGGCAGAGGTGGAAGGTTTAAACATGGGAACAATAGTGTATGCTGCATCATATGAATCTCACTAATGGAAGCTTGAGGAAAAGAACTCAGATACAAAAGCTATACCCTAAAGGATTTCATTTCTATAAAAAAGAATTACTCTGTGATGTTGTAAGTAGGGTGCTTGTTGCCCGCCTGGGCTTTTGGGCACTGCTCGTGGTCTTTTGTTCAGCTGGGTGCTGGATACATCAGTGGGCCTTTCTTGAAAATTTCCTCAAGCCGTGCTTATAATAAGTGAACTTCCCTGCATGTATGTCATACATGCACACAAAAACAAAATGAAAAGGTGCAGGCAGGAAAGAAATGGGAGAAGATGGGATGAAAGCAAAGAAAGGAGGAGGTGGAAGCAGCGGGGATTGTCCAGTCATAGGTCAGCCACGCAATCCTTTAATACTAATTACACAATCATTGCCAAGGTATTATTTTTAATTAAGGAAATGAGATCTTTAAAAAGACTGACAATATCCATTTTTGATGACTGATCAGGTGGCAGGACCCCAGGACCCCAAGAGGGCTTGAGCTACACAAGTTCTGGCTTTCAAAGCCATCAGCAAATGCAAAGGCCCTTCCTCCAACAGGTGCACAAGTGCCTTATAAAATTCCAGAAGAACTCAGCTAAGCTAGATGAACTTCTTTATAAGTAGGAAAATGGAATGCTTCAACATGAGCAGGTTACCAGCAAGAGTAAAGAGTGTGCGCCCAGGCTGTGCCTGTGGCTCAAAGGAGTGGGGCACTGGATCCATATACTGGAGGTGGGTTCAAACCCAGTCCTAGCCAAAAACAGAAAAAAAAAAAAAAAAAGTGTGGGCTGAAGACCCCTGAAGGTTCCTGGGCTCTTCCATGAGACTTGAGTAGGGGAAGAATCAGTCTCCACCTAGAGAAACTAGATTCATTCAGCTAATTTCTTTCTTTAATTTCTATATCTCAACATAATGTATAAAATACCTACTCAAATTATTACTACAATATAGTTTTATAACTGAGGGCTTTCTTCCATTCTTAGCTTTCCTTTTTACAAGGGAAACAGAGCCCTTGATGCTCATAACCAAATCAGTGTTTTCTTTGGTCCCATGTCAGATGGGAGGCCTCCAAGGAAAACTCTCTTTTAGCATTTTCCAATTAGAAAGTGCTGCACACTGCACCAAGAAACACGTTCCTTCCCACTTTCCATTTACTTTTATTGCCATTATTTATCTGAGAGGATCCCATTTCAAGAAAGACTTTTTCTTTAACCAAAGGGGGAAAAAATACTTTAAGGAAAAAAATAAAGGAAAGAAAAAGAAAATCCACCAAACTCAGATCCAATAGGACATCTATCATTTTAAAGCCATAACACTTTTTTAAGGGAGTTTTATTTAAATGGATATTAGGAATAGTGGTAGCTTATAAAAGCAGCTTGCATGATAAAGACCTCTTTGGAAAGGCTTTTAAAAAGTGCATTATTTGCTCATTGGAGCTGTAAGTTTACTGTGTTTACTCAAGGGAAGGAAGCTTTTTAAAAATATTTTTTTTAAATCTGGCTTAAGCTTTTCTTAAAACAGGCTATTGACCAGAATCAATGTGCAGAGTACCCTAAAAAGACACAGGACAGCCTGGCCTTGCTGGCATCTAAATAAATAGTCAACCCAAGGTCATGCCTTCTGTCAGTATGGGAGACTGTTTGGGGGTGGCATATATCACATGTGAACTGTGGGGGCCAGTGTATAGCTCCAAAACCATCTCTAGGGTGAGAAGCCACCCCAAGCACCTCCTTGAATTGCAATTTCACTAATGTGAATAACTGATGGTTTATATTGTTTAAGCAAATTTGATATGAAATGTAATCAACCTGAGGTTTTTTTTTTTTCCCCTCAATTAGGAGGATTTTATTGGGTAATCTTTGCTATAGTTTCTGACTTGCTCCTCTGTCAGAACTGTCCAGCAAATACTATGTTGTGCTTCTATGCAACTTACAACCTTGTTTCCTTAGTGCACATCCTCCTCAGAGTAAGTCTGGTTCTGCTGCTGTAACAAACACACCTGCAAGCACAGGGGCTTAATACTGCAAAGGTTTATTTCTCACTTAGGCAAAGTCAGCCATGGCTTTGGAAAACTCTGTAAGACAACTGTCCCTCATGTAGCAACTTAGCAATACAGGAGCCTTCAATCTTGAGGCTTGGCCATGTCAACACAAGACCTTTCAAAAAAAAAAAATAATAATAACTACTGCAACACATAATTGAGGCACACATCACCCTTAGCCGGAACTAGCCACATGGCTTCAGCCAATTGGAAATGGCAGGAAAACAGAATACACTGTGTGCCAAGAAGTTTTACTTCTTTACTATGAGAAAAAGGGAGCAATCTAATTGTTTACCTTAAGGAGTGAGGGCTGGTAGGTTTGAGCACTCCTTATGGGTAGACTGGGGGAAAATTCTGAATTGGACCTCTCTTGGTATTTGCTTGTCCATCTCCTACCATCTTCCTTGACTGTCTCGTTCACTCCCAGATTCCCAGCTCCCAGCTCCCAGCTCCCAGAATAGGGCTTGGCACTCAGCAAATGCTCAACACATACTGTTTGAATAAAAGAAAGGGCGGACGGATGGATCATACTCTGAGGAGGTAAAGAGCAACTCAACAGTGCTGGGAGGTCTGGTCGTGGCAGAAGGTGATCAGATTATCGGAGTGACCACATTTATTGACCAAGCAGGCTCTTGGCCATTGCCTCAGGAAGGAGTGGTAGGATAAGGAAGGAGGGAGTTACTTCCCCAGCTTCATAACAGACTGGAGTTCAGAGAAATGGAAGAGGAGAGCCCTGCTGAGGAGACCCCACAGGCTCTGACGGTGGCCTCGTGGATCAGACTGTGGGTCTTTGTTCTGAGGAAGCTCAAGAGCTTAGGCAAACTTTCTTCAGACTTGGGTCCCTGACACCCCCCACCCCCACTGAATGGAGAGCAAGAATTTCAATCTGACTTTGCAGTACCTAAGAATGTGTTTCCTCCTTATGGGAAAAAAGATACTCACTTAAACCAGATTTAGTTCAAATGCTAAATCTGTCATACAAAGTTTTTGGAAGATTTTTTGGGAAACTTACTATACACAGTGTTCTATTTTGTGGTACCTTCATAAATGGGTGTGGGGGCCATTGACCTGTGAAACAGGCTCATCCCATGCTTTTGATTTATTGAGAAATAATTCCCATTCCTTAAATTCATCTTTTTAAGGTATATGGTTTTAGTAGATTTTCAAAGTTGTTCAACCGTCAAAAAGATTTAATTTCAGAATATTTGCATCCCTAGAAACAAATCCCGTACCCAGTGGCAGTCACTCCCCGTTCTCCCATCCCCATTTCCCGGCTGCCAGCGATCTCCTTTCTGTCTCTAGGCTGCCAGTGATCTCCTTTCTGTCTCTAGGCTGCCAGTTTTGTCTCATTCCCCTCCCACCCTGGCTTTATTCATGTTGTAGCATGGAATAGTACCATCTTCTTTTTGCGTGAAATAACATACCATTGCATGGATATGTCATATTTTGCTCGTACATTCATTGAATGATGAACATTTGATGATCAGATGCTTCTCTCATACATATTACATCTGGCTCTGACCCACCATCTCCATTTTAGTGCATCTTGAGTGCTCTGAGACTGAGGTTTGTGGGCACGTGTAGGGTGTAAGTGTCAGTACGGAGGATTGGCTTTTAATTGTGATTTCTCCAGGAGGAGATTTGCAGGCAGATATCTTGTATGGCCACAAGAATGGCTGCTCTGATTCCCAGGCCCCCGGAAGTCCTGCCTCTCACTGCCTTGTGCTCCCTACATTCTTGTCTGACTGGATTTTCCCCAAAGGAAGACCCTGCTGGGGAGTAACACATGAGGTGTGTGTGGGTTTATAGAAAACCTCCCGACAATGCATGCTTACACCTGACTGGGTCCATGGTCTCTCTCTGGCACAGATCACAGTTAAGTTGACAGCCAGGTGGGAAGGCCCACCCAGGCCACCCAGATGTGGTAGAGAGCTGACTCTGGGGAGGTTATGGAGCGTGGATGCAGGGATTTGGGCTCAGGGCTATTGGGCTGGGCATGAGGAGGCTTGGTGTGTAGGAGAGCAGCCAGGTCAGATGAAACTACAATGTCATCACAGCTGCAGCTTTATAACCCGCTGCACCTTGGCTACAGTCTACGCCTTGGCTATAGATAACGTGTGCATAAGTACACCTGTAAATGAACATGAATGACAAAGTGTATTATGCTCATTCTCCATTTAGAGAGATGCGAAGGAAGAAACAGCCTCCCAGATTATAAGGAGATTTTTCTACTGTTCTCTTGACCTGAGATAAAAACCATGTTCCCCAGGCTTCCACACTGATTATGACAGCTGTATACTTTCCTTATATCATTAAATTTCTCTTATTAGGAAACTGCCCTATGATGGAGAAAGTGAAAGTACTTCTGTTTGGGGCTGTAGCTCTTTGCTTCTTAGAAGGCCAGCCTAGAGTTAGACTTGCAAGGCAAGGGCAGCAGGTGAGGTGACCACGTGCACTGTAAACATTATGATGCAGAAATGGTGCACGTGCGGCTGATCTCCTGCATCCACCGCCGTCCTTTGTGGGATCTTGGATACTCAGGGCTGTTTGTGTAATTGCTTCTTGTAAATGAGCCCCTACTCTGTAACACTTTACAGTAAACCACTTTTCTTTGCCATCTGGTATCCAGTTGTTTTAACTGGGTTTCCAGTATTTGTGTCCGTCATTTACAAGAACCTTTTTAACCTTGATGAAATGAAATAATTGAAGCCTATCCTTTCAACTTCATGTTTGTTTCAGAAAAGCTTTGAAACCAAGGCTCCAAGAAGCTAAAAGACAGGGAGGGATGAAAAGGACAAGGCTTTTCTTCCTCTGAGATATGATGGGGTGCTTCCTTGGAGGTGAGGATTTGCGAGGCTGGAGTGGCTTATGGGCTCATTCGTGTGGAAAATCCTCTCCTGCCATGGTGACATGGACAGGCAGGTGGGCTGGGGAAGGGGTGCTTGTCCTTAGCCCAGGGCCTGGGGTTTGCAAATCCTCTCTGGGTCTCCCCTGTCTCCTCCTCCGCACCTGCCCTGCTCTGCCCAGGGACCTTCATTCCTCACCCCTTTCTTCCTCTTACTTAAACTACATGTTGCCTGCCTTGCTCAGAGGAAGAGGAAAACGAAGAGATACCCAGGGTGTGCATGGCCCTGCTTCTCTTCAGCCATGCCTGTGTTTAGGAGCACTGAATGACATGGCTGGATTTTATCTACACTCTCCCAGCTGCCCAGAATTTAAAACACCTTGGCTATAGATAAGAGTATAGTCCAAATGAATCTGTCTCTCTTGTTCTAATCATTGTGGATAACGCAGAAGCTTCTAGAATCCTAAGGAAAGGGGAGCTTTAATTAAAAAGAAACTATTGGCTTCTCTTGTTCCCCTTTCCCTCTGCAGGTTCCTCAGCCTCTACTCTCTCCACCACCTCCCTGCTCACCCCCCACCCCCACTCCTTTTCTTTTTCTTACTAGAGACACTTTGGGGAGCTCTGCGTCAGTCAGCTGCTCCCATTTTCACATCACAAAGGCTCAGGGGCTGCTCAGCAGACCTAGAGAGGCTGCAGTGGGGACAGGGATACAGATGCTTCTAACTGAATATTCTCCAACTTTGTGAAAGGGGGCAGGGCCTGGACAGGGATCTGATGACAGTGAGGGGAAGGAACTCCAGTGGGTGACTTCCTGTTCTTCCCTCAGGGCACATGTGGTCAAATCCTCACATATCTGACACTTAGGTTCAGAGGTGCCCCTCTGGGTGGCTTTCCCAGTGCCTGATGGACCACTTGTGGACCCCCTTTGGTTAGGTGAAAGATAACAGCTTCCTAAACAACCTTGCCACCAGTTTCTTACTTCACCTCTTGGTTGTCAAGGTCTTTCTTCATTTTATGTATGTTCCTGGCTTCATTACAAGGGAAGCATGAAGCCACAGAAAAGCTTTGGGATGGAAACTATCAGTGGGTTTAAGGGAAAGTTGATGTTGTCAATGGCGTTAATATAAATAAACAGTGTTCTACTCACAGTATTTCCTATACAGAGAAGGCGAGACCATGACCTCCCTGGATGGGGTTCCTGCTGAGGATGAGACTGCAGGATTTTATTGTAAATGAAACATGGGTTCATGAAGGAAGTGGGTTCTATCATTGAAGCAAACTTGAAAAGCTCCACCCGGAAGGAGCAGGTCCCCTCAGAGACTGCAGTTTAAGCCTCGAGTCTCTGGCGAACACTTTCCTAAGCAATGAATTTTAGTTACGTCCAGAAGGCTCAGCACAGCTGTTGCCATAGGCAATGGACTTGTGGAGAAAGCACACAGAGGTTTCTTTAGCTCATCAAAGGCATCTGGAAGGACCACTGACCGTAGCACATAAGAGCTTCATTAGCTCTCAGCGAGACTCACATACTCAGAAAGTGGCGTCAGGAAAAGCTACTACTGGGAACCGCTAATGGTAAAGTCTGGGTTGAAAGAACTACTCTGCCGAGGAGAGTGGTGGGACTCGAGAGAATGTTCCATAGCATGCAACATCTCCATCCAGTCAAGCCCCTAATGTGTTACAGCCTCTAACTTATCTGAGGAAACTGCTTTCTGCAGGGATGGTGGGTGGGCACCTCCCTGCTCCAGCCCCGTGTAATTCCCCTTTAAGGAGGGACTGGACCCAGCAAGAATCGGAGCCTGTGCTGAAGCCGAGGTCCAGTGAAAGCAGAACAGGCCTGGATTTTTACCGCTCCGTGTTCCAAGGCAACGTTTTGCTGAGAAATATTAAGTGTAACCAAATACTACAGGGAACACACTGTTCCCGCTGCATTTCCAGGGCATCTGATCAATGGGGAAAACGAGAAGTAGAAATAAACAGAGAGGACAGAGGACTGAGTCGGCGATTGGGCTCAAAAGAAAACCGAGTGAAACAGAGGAAATGATTTTCAAAGTAAATACAGATAACTGGGAAAGAAAGACTAATGCTCAGCAGAGAAGAAACGTCTGACTGTCCTGCTCCGGGCCCGGGTCAGGCCGGAGAGCGTGGTGGGGCCGTGCTGAGAATGTTCATCCAAGGCCGGGCTGTTCAGTGCGTCCGGCTGTCGGAGGCGATGCCAGCAAAGAGCAAGATGAAATGCAGTGTTGCGGGGACCCCCGCCAGCAGGCCGGGCAGCTTTGGGGCCAGCGGGGTTTCATCTGGAAGAAAACCCGGGGTTTAAGGAGGAGGATTGTATCATTGAATCCAGGTCTGAGAGGATCCATCGGAGAGGATCAGGCCCCCGGGGGACTGTGTGGTTTAAGCCAATGGTCTCTGCCATGGGAGTTTCACGTGTGTCAGCTCCTGGAATCCTCAGACTAGTGTGTAATGTGGGCTGAATATAGGTTTCTCAGCCCTGGCACTGGTGAGACCTGGGGCCAAATTACTCCTTTTTGTTGCAGGGTTTGAGAGACTTCTTAGCCTCCACGTGCTCAGCTCTAGCAGAGCCTCTCCCAGCATCCCCCAAACCATGATGTCAACCCCAAACATGTCCAGATATGGCCACAGGTGCCCACAGAGGCCCTCCCCTTCTGCTGAGCAATGCTGCTATAGATGGGAAACTAAAACCCAGCAAGGCACATCTGCGTGGCACATCTGGGTTTGCACAACTGACTGACAGGGAGCCAAACCCGCAGTTGGCTAACTACTGAGCTCTGAAGTCTTCTCAGCCTCTTCTGCAACTGCAGACTTGACTGATGAGGGAGCCTCTGCAGTGCTCTGACTGGGGACTCGGACTCCCGGGTCCAAACCCAGGCTCCACACGTGACATGCTGTCTGTGTGAGATGGCTGCCTTACTCCCTTTCTTTGTGTCTCAGTGTTTTCAGCTGTGAAACAGCTTTGATGGTAACATCGTCTGCTTCCCGGGGCCTTAGGTGAGCTGAACACAACAGGCCAAGCAAAGAGCAGGGGACGTATCTAAATACTGGGCGCCAAGTCCCTAGGGTGGCTGGTTGGGGCCCTTCTCAGCCACCTGCTCTGTGCTCCAGTTCACTGTTCTCCATTTCCTTTGCTCATGTGGTTATTTCTATCTGGCACATCCTTCCACCAACCCCTTTATACAACTAACCCTTTCCTGCCCAACAAGAAATCATTTAAGTTGCATCTCCACAAAGGCTAATGGTGCCCATGTTCTGCACCCCCCCCCCCAGAGTGGGTACAAAGCCCCAAATGTGTTGAAAGGAGCACTGAGAAGTTCTCTTGATTGATCAGGTGAGGGAGGGAGGGTGGCTACCTGCCAGGCTCCCTGACAAATCAGAGTCCTTGTGTGTGTCCATCTTCGGACTAGACCTGCTGTGAGCAATAGCTAGGAAGCCTGTGAACCACCCATGGCACATGGTGGATGGATGGGATGTTGACAGGGAGAAATGGGAATGCACACTTGTTCTCCAGCGGAGACTAGTGGAGATACCAGAGAACAAGAGGACGCTCCAGAAATGCCCGCAGCCTGGTGAAGGCCTGAGTGTCAGGTCGGGTCCCCACGAGAGGCCTCACTTCAGTCAATTTGCCAGTCCTGTGCCTTTGATGGGGGTAGGGGGAAGGCTTGATGAGAACTGCACCATGGGCAGACTAGTCCAGTAGTGGTTTGTGGTATAAATTGGACTCAGTAACTAGACAAAGTCTGGAGGCAGAAAAAAAATCACTCAACTGCAGGAGAGAGGTCTTGGGGCAAAACTATAAGCACAACTGTGAAATGTCTTCAAGTTAAAAAAAAAATGTTCACATGAGGAGCGTGGTGACAATCAGTCCATGGTCGATTATTTGGGGAGATGAAAGAGAGGAAGAGCCCGTGAGTCTCCGGGGATAGAAGAAGGTTGCTCTGCCATCAGGATTATTGCACAGGGAGTGGAGGTAGCAAAGAAAGGTCTTGAGTTTTCTCTAGAAATATTTGAAAATAGAAATGGCTCTCCCTAGTGAGGGGTGGTCACGTGTCCTAAATCCAGGGAGTGGGGAGTGTGGGCTGGTGACGAAGACAGTGGCAGAGGTGGGATGGATGTGTCTGTACTTGGATCCCGAGAATAGGAAGCATTCCTTACCATTTGAATCAGAAATCCCCCCCAAACGATGTCTCTGGCCAGTTAGGTCTGATTTTTAGGGAGGCATTTTGAATATAAGGAGAGAGATTTTAGGACTTTTGGAAAAACCAAATGCAACTATATAGAACCAAGAATAATAGTTGAGACAGAGCGCCTGGAATCATGTCAGAAAGAAGAGGAGCAACTCCTGTCGCTGAGAAACGCATGCATATCCGAGAGGCAGGACTCCGCCTCAGTGTCCTCCAGACCCCGCGTGTAAATGAAGTATAGCTTAAGCTGCAATTCTGCCTCCCTGAACTCACAGCTACCATTTTTGTCTTTGAATCTTTCATAAATGTTTGTCAAATGAAATAATAAATTCAAAGTCCCCCTTACCTGGTCTGGCTGGGATGGGAGGCTCAGAGTAGCACACATCTGCTCAGAATGCTCCAAGGGGCCTCATCCCATATGTGGCCTCTGCCATTCTCACAGGTTTAGGGAAGCTGGTAATAGCTACAGAAAGAAACAAAAGCAGATCTCAACTCAAAAGTCAGTGCTTCTCACCTTCCCTCTGCGAGCAGGCTGTGGTCTGGCCAGCCAGGAGCCTCCTGCGAGCTCCGCGGAGTCTTGTAGGATGGAGCAAATAAGCTGCCAGCCGACGCTGGGCCCTTTGCCCTCACCTGGGCTTTCAGAAAAGGAGCTGCTGCCTGAATTATTGATGCAGGGCTAAGTACACAGCTGCAGAAAATAGGAGGGACCCCCTCCCCTCCATCACCACAAGGAAAACAGGAGGAGGGAAGCACTTCTTTCAGGGACGGCAGCAAACCCAAACGGAACACTCATGGAGGCCCCGGGCCAGCAGGCCCCACGCATGGAGCCTCCTTCCCAGCTTCCCTGTGTGGCAGACCCTCTCAGGGTTGTTCCTGAAGTTAAGACTGGGACCAAGGGCTGGAAGACACCACGTGTGAAGAAACTCCCAGCTAAGGCTCACATAGACATGGTGATGATATTTGCAAATGAGTTCGTGAAAACCCTTCATGGAAGAAAGGAAGGAGGGAGAGGGCAAGGCACACTCGGGTTCTCCTGACTGACCGGGCGAGGGAGGGAGGGTGGCCGCCTGCCAGGCCCCAGGACAAACCGGAAAAAGATGAATGAAGACAGAAAGTGGCGACTCTACCTGGTGGCAAGCAACAGATCAATCATCTGTGCATTTTTACCCATTTTCAGCACTTTTCACATATAGGTTAGACAAGGGTAGGTAGTAGGAAGGGAGTGCTACCTTCCCCAAGGTGGTGAGGCCTGTCTCTCAGTGGGTCCCCTAAAAGGAGGGAGCTGCCACCCGGGTTTATTCCCTTCCAAGAGGTCCATCAGAGGGGTCACACACTCCGTCCATTTAACCGACGTGTCTGCGGAGCCTACTGTGTGTCTAGCACCTGCTTATGACCTGAGCTCAGATGAATAAACCGTGTTTAAGGAGTTCACAGTCTGGTCGGAAGAGCAATTGAAAATACACAACTGTTGGCTTAAGTAGCACCATTTACTCTGAGTAACGAGAGTTAATTGACACTTTTCACACTTCTCCGCAGCTCTTACCAAGCCTTTGGAGGTTTCAGACCATCGTTGCTGCCAAATGCAGCCCACTGGGGACAGATCCTATGTTTAAAAGAATAGTTTTGTATTCCCTCTGTAGAGCTGGTTAGGAAGTGATTCTCAAAGAAGCGGGGTTATGCAAATAAAAACAAGATGTTAAACGAAGGGAAAGATACACACGGGCAGCGATAGACACAGTCAATCCTTTGTTCCTTCACCAACTATTTTTGAGCACTCACGTCTAAGATACTGGACTAGGTGCTAACCCTGAAATAGGGTACAGGAAAATGTTTATGAGGCCTGAGCCATCCAGCAGTTCTTGATGGGGAACAGAAGACCATGGTCAGTGGGAGCACAGCAGCGTGCTGAAGGCACATGCAGTCCCTGCAGTAATGTCTGGCCATGACAGTTGGGAAGGACTTTGCCAAGGAGAGGATAAATCCAAAGGCATTGAAGGATAGGGGGAATTTTGAAAGCAAAAATAGGAGAAAAGGGCATTGCAAGCTGAGGAGGGAGAAGTGGGGATGGAGGGGGGAAGTAGAGCTGGAAGGGCAGTAGGAGTAGGCTGGGCTCTTCAAGTGGGCTGGGGCTGCGCTGAGCAGGGCGTGGCCACCCCTCCACATCCCGGCAGCTCCCAGTGTTCTCAGCCAGCGCTGCCCACTATCTTCTCTTTGCTGACTGCTGCTGGAGGCTGCTTGCTAGATTCCCTGCTGCTGTCCTTGATTCCTGCTCCCACCCCAGTGCAGTCTCTGCAGAGCAGCCAGCTTGGTCTTATCTAAAGATACATCAGATCACACCAGGCACCTCTGAAAAAGAGGCCCCATGTTTCTTAAAACCTCAGCTCTCTCTCCTACCTGCTGTTCCTGCTCCAGCTCTAGTGATCTTGTGTCTGCTACTTACACTGACCAAGGTCAATCTCACATTAAGGGATTCAGAGTCAACTTGCTAAGAATGTCCCTCCTTCTCCTCCATCTTTGAATATCTGGGTCCTTCTCAGTTATTCAGCTGACAGCAACTTGAGTGTGGCAGATTTGGGAGAGGGATTTGGAGAGCTTTGGGTCATGGCCAGAGTGCCATCTCCTCAGAGGTACCTCCCCAAGCTCCTCTGTATAAGAACACTGCTCTTTCCATCTTCCCTACTGCTTCCATCTGACCAGTTTTCCCCAGCTGTGATTGTTAGTTTCTTGTCTTCCCCAGAGGGAGAGAGCTCCTTAAGGATGGGGTTATATCTTATTTTTCATCCTTGGCATCTCTCACATCAATGTTACTCAATGAATATAAATACAGTAGAGTCTCTGTAAGTTGACCACCCAAGGGACTGTAACAAATGAGTCAACATACAGAGGTGGTCATCATAAGGAGCTAGGCCCACTGTCCCGATACATGCATGTGGTACACATCTAGGGATTAGGTCAACTTAAGGAGGGGGTCAGTGTAGGGAGGTGGTCAGCTATGGAGGTTCTACTGTATGTGTTTAATGAATGAATAAATAATGAGGCACAAAGGCCATGGAGGTTGATTGGACCATATTTTGAAGACTTGTACTTTAGAGAAAATCTTGACCACATATGAGATGTGCTGGGCTCTCTTGGTGCCTACAAATACAGTGGCGGCTGAGAAGGAGAAGGGGTCTGCTAGCCAGGAGGGGTGTTCTAACCCAGCCTTGTCCTATGGAACTTTCTGTGATGACAGAAGTGATCCTTGTCTGCTCTGTCCACCACGACAGCCAACAGCAACAGATGGCTACTGGGCACTCGAAATGCGACTGGTGCCCCTTAAGAACTGAATCTCTTATTAACATTTCTGTGGATTTAAATCTAAATCGCCATGTGCAGGGCTGTTACACTGGGCTGCATAGTTCCAGGTGAACAAGACAACTGCCTGATTACAGACTTCATTAAAAATAAAAACAATCTTACTTTGGATTAAGGCCACCTCTTTTGGAAAAATGCCACGTTTTTTAAAATTTTCCTTCTAATACCTCCTCTTCCCGGCTCCCCGCTGGCCAGCCAAGTTTTCCAGGCTGAAAGGGCATCTGGGCACAGTGGGTGGCCTTTGCTGTCATTGGGGCAATGGTGGACATGGGTGTTTCTCTCTGGATGGTCTTGACTCCTTGGGCACATCCTTCTGATGATCACAGGATGCCCTGACAACACAGATTACGATGTCCCTAGCTGACAAAGCCTGCATCTGGAGGTCTCGAGCAGTGACCTTTCTTGGTGCCCCTGACTCTCACTGCCTCTGCAGCCCTGCAGCTCCTCAGGTCGCCCTGCCTCCTGCCTGCCCTGGATGTTATCTGTGCAGCCACACACACAGGGTGCCAATGCCTTGACAACAACTGGAAACTTAAGGCAAATGCCATAGGAACCAAGGGTCAGTGGGGGCCCTGACTACCCTGGGCTTAAACTTTTCCCCTGTTCCTTCTACTTACCCCCTGCATAGGGTGATGGTGCCTCCAGTGGATTTGGGCCCTCTTGCGCCACAGCAAGTTTGACCCACTGTGTATTCCTGCACAGGACCAGATGCCTGATGCTTTCACCTCCGTAGCATCCTTTCCACTTTAGGAAGCTCAGGAATGTTCTGGGCTGCTGGTTGAGTGTGGCAATCTCCCTAGGGGGCAGTTCCCACTGAGCTCAGCAGCTCTAACTGCATAGGTTGCCCTCACCTCTGCGGGATGATGCACAGACCCCAGGGAGCCAGTCCTAACTGGTCCTAATCAGTCCTAATCGACAGTTCTCCCTGGAGTGCCAAGAGTGCCAGGTCAGTGCCTGCACCCCGAGGATGTGCTCTGCGTGGTCTGCTGGTGTTGAATGGACTTCATCTGTTCATTGGTTTGTTTATCAACGAATTGCCCTCACCCTACGCAGGGGGTAAGCAGAAGGAGCATGAGAAAAAGTTTAAGCCCAGGGTAGTCAGGGCCCCAGCGACCCTTGGTTCCTATGGCATCTGCCTTCAGTTCCCAGTTGTTGTCAAGGCATTGGCACCCTGTGTGTACGGCTGCATGAAGGACGTCAGTGAGGCTCTTAGCCCTACTGAAATTGGTTTCCTAAAACCCACAAACTCTAAAGAAAGCAGGATGGGTTTTCTATGATGATGTGTCGTCCACAAGCCCCAGTAACTGAAGGATGGTGGTGTCCAGACCACTTCAAAGATACACAGAAAGATCTTCTGTAGAGGCTATGTCATTAAATGACCAGGTGGCAAGCACACTGCATAGAGTGGCGGGGGGCGGGGCACAGGGACACTCCCAGGATGAGGAAGCCTCAGTCAGAGGTAAAAGGGCCACCTATAGTCCTGGTGCTGTAGCACCAAGCTTATTTAGGGGAGCAGAGGGTCACATAACGAAGGCCAGCAATGGGTGACAGCAACATGTGTCATGTCATCATGGAATCACAGTCTCAGACTGGGGAACACCCAGCTTCCACCTAATCTGTGCTGTTTGACGCATGTTTCTCTGCGTCAGCTGGGTTGATAAGATAACAAAATAACCTCCCCGGGAGGCAGCATCAGATGTTTGCCAATAATGTTGTTCCTGCTAAATTTCAAAATGTTGGGGGTGGGCAGCAGGAGCCAGCACATTTTGAAAAATAGCACTTCTAAGACACAGAATGGGGGTTCTTCCTTTGCTTCTTCTAGGCCGTGATCCCTTCCCCACCACAAGGTAGTGAGCGGTTCCTCCACTGCATCTGAAGCCCCGTGTGGCAGGAGCAGGGCCCTCACTCTCAAGACTGGGAAGCCCCCAGGCTGCCACATCTGCACCTTCCCTGCCCCACTCTCATCCCCAGCTCACACCCAAACCTCTGGGCTCCTGGGAGGAATTCCTAAGTGAGCTAGGCTGGGCTCTGATCTCAGTCTGCTGCTGCCGCCTGCAATGCGGCCCAGCTGTGCTTCGCTGGGAGCTGGGAGCTCTGCTTGTGGAAATAATCCTCCCCCCAGGCATCCCAGCCACGGAGCTCTTTATTCTCCCGTCACATCAGAACGTTTCCTCCAGTGAAAGTGGAGTGTGTTATCCACTTCCTGATGTTCCCACACCATGATGGAGGAATAGATTGCTGTGGATGCAGGCGGGCTCTCAAGTTGCACAAAACAGAATCCCCAGCCCAGGTCTGCCAAGTCCCACAGCCTTTCTGAGTCATGGTCTCCTCATCTGTAACATGACAGTGGGGATGGTTTCTTCCTGGGCTCTGGTTAAGCTGTGCACACTTGGCGAAGGGTCTCTGTGTGCATGCTGACAAACAGGCGCTATCACTAGTTGGTTGGCAAGCCTGGCCCTCTTGGTGCCCCTGGAACTCTCTTGAAGGATGCGAAAGGCATGACCAAAGTCTTGAACCCTTTACCACAGGGTTATCAGAAAGGAAGCTGAAAGTAGCAAGTAACACAATACAGATGACTGATAAATGGAAATAAAGAGGCTGAGATTTCCTAAGCCGCTCTCTTCCTGAGCTCCTGACTATCTTCCGCCTGTTCCAGGACTGTGGACATGGGGGAGCCATTGGGTCCAGCTTTCTCACTGGTGTCTATGCTGTGTGTCCAGTTTCTATGGCTGACTCCCCACCCCCAGTCATGGGTAACAACTTGAGACTTTCTGAAATCTGCACCGTCTGTACATATTTCTTCATTTCCTGATTTCGTTTCAAATCTGGCTCTCACACTCACAGCCTCAAAAGGAAGGCAGAAACTCGCAGTCCCTTTTAAGAGATGCCCTATTTGTGGGGTTTTTCATTCTCCGTCCCTGCTCCCGTGCCTTGGTCTGTATCCGAGGTTTCACCGGAGGAGGCCCCCAGCATTCCTCCCTCCCAGCAGGCAGGGGCTCTTCTCTCTGGTGTTGCTCCTGCCTTCTGTCATCCCTGCTGGTGCAAGTTAAGGCTGTCACATTTTATATTAGCCGATTTTCACTGCAGCCATCACATCCTTGTTATCACCCTCAGTTATCTGGCACCAGCAATTCCATGGAAATCACTAACAGAAATGGACAGTTTATGTCCCTGAAAAGGGAGTGCTCAGTGTGTTGGGAAATAACAGCTCTTGTTAGTCACCCAGCTGGGGAGTTGAAGGTAGGTTCCCCCTGAGAGCTACAGTATCAGATCACTTCAGGGAGAGCTGGGGAGCAAACCCAGAAGATGCCCCTGTGAGGAAGTTTAAAACAGAGCATCATTCAGCACTGAGATGACACAGAGCATTGCAAGCACTCTGTATGATTCTTGCTTCCTAGAAGTAATGAGATGGGACTCTGACAAATTGTTCTTGTGTAAGCATCAAGACCAGCAGGAAATTGAAAATATTTCAGCAAAATGTTCTACAGCATAAAACTAAAATTCAGTGAAATAAGACACAGCAGTAAGTGTTGCCTCATCAGATTAGAATAGAATGTCTTAATTAAAATAAAATTTCAAGGACTAGCAAGACCGAGCCCTGCTATAAACTATGGACTTTGGGTGATGAAGATAACGCCAAGGAAAATTCTTCAATTGTAACACATACACCGCTCTGGTGGGAGATGTTGGTGAAGCAGGGCGCTATCCACGTGTAGGGGTAGGGGCCATATGGAAAAGCTCTGTACCTTCTCTTCACTTTGGCTGTGAACCTAAAACCACTCTAAAAAATAAAGTATAAATTTTTTGATTAAAAAATTCCAAGGAACAGACATCTTAAGTATAGCCTTAATTGTAATAGATAAGTAAAGAGAAGCATCTTCCATTAAATGTTTTTTGTTTTTTTTTTTTTAAGTTGAGGGGCAGATTGTAAAAACAATAGACTACTTATAAATTGAAATATGAAGTGTTGGTCCCACTAACTTTTACCCGAAGGAGGTGAGAAAGGGCTCTGTCTACCCCCATTACTGTTCCTGGAATCACCTCATATGTCGCTGCCCTTCTGTGGGAACGGACTTTGCTACAGGAGGGACCCTTCCTCTTAGACGTAGGTGATTGGAACAGAGTAAATTTTGGTGCAGACCAAGCCAATCCTCCTCTCTGAGAAAGTATCAAGGACCACCTGAGGTAGCTGGCTCTGGCCTAGGTGCAAGAAGAAGCAGAGGCGGCCAGTGCTGTGTCAGGGAGAAATCGATGAAGAGTAAGCAGAAAACTAAAAACAAGGCTCCATGTCCCTCCAGGGAGACAGAGGGGTGACTTGTATTACTAGCTTTACAGCTTGTGGTGCCTGTCCCCTCTAAGACCGGGCTGTACCTCTTCCCTGGGATACTTGAGACATATCCACATGTTCTAATTAGATTGCCTGAATCTTTGCAATTCAACTGAGTTTCTATTCCTTCAGGAAAAAAACAATGACCAAGCGAGGTTCCTTTAAGATTCCCCAATGTCTGTATTAAGATAATCATTACATGTCATTCTAATAACAAAACACAACATCTCAATGATTTAATGTCATGAAAACATATTTCCTGCTCATCCAGATGTGGATGCTCAGTGAATGACCTTTCACAAGAACAGGCGTGGACCTAAGACCCTTCTGCTCTTTGGCTCCACCTCCCTCGGGGGTCTCTGGGTCCTCCTCAGGGCTTTTGTGTTGTCCAACTGGTAAGCCAAGGAGCAGAAAGTGAGGAGGGTCACAGAAAAGTTTTCCTGGGCCAAGCCTGCTAATGGCTTGTGTCATTTCTGCTCTCAGTCCTTCAGCCAGAAGCCAATCACAGGATCATTTCTGACCACATAGGGACCAGGGATACTTTAGATGTAATAATAATATTAAAAGAAACAATAAAAATTGTAGTAGCTGAAGGGTTTTGGAGGTTTTCCATTTGTCACACACCGCATTGAGTTGTTTTTATCTATTCTTCAACTTTTGTCATCATAACAAATGTTTAGAGCAGTTAAGGTATCTGCCCCAAAGCACAAGCTTCTATATGACTTATGATCTGAATCCAGAGATGAAAGCGATTGCCTTTGAATAGCATCAAACACAGAAGTTAAATACATTTTAGGAACAAGAATCCTGGGCTATCTTTCTTGAGGATGAGAGCCTATGTGGAGAGAATGGCTTTGCTGAGAGGTAGAACCAGCCAGCAGGCATCTGACTGCAGCTATATTGGACCACTGAACTCCTCCAACCTGCCAGCTGATTGTTACTACATGGATGGACCCAGGCGAGACAAGCAGAAGAACCTCCGAGCCAGGCATTGCCCAAATTACCAATATACAGAATTGCGCACCAGTAAGTGACTGTCCTTTTCACTCTTTTAATGAGTAAGAGGATGCCCACCCACCCTGGGGAGGACTATCTACTTACTGAGTCCATTGACTCAAATGCTGATCTTAGTTTGAAACACCCTCACAGACATACTCAAAACAATGTTTAAACCCCTTTCATTCAAGACTCAAAGCAGATTTCTCTCTGATAGTAGCTGTTTAAGCTGAGACTTATTTGTGGGTCTGGCAGCAGAATGTCTAATTTCACACAAATTTAAATGCACATGTTTGGGGTAGAATTTTGCCACTAAAATATTTAGCATTGCAAAAATGGATAATCCCACTAGATCCTAAAATTTAACAACTCATATTATCTAGTAGAGCTAATGCCTCTTCAAAAAAAAAAAAGCTACTCAAAATAATCCCTTCATTGATCGCTGATTTTAAAAATGTAAACACAGGCAGTATTTTGAGAGATCTGTGAATTTGCCCATTTTTAGATTAAAGGGAATAATTTTCTTTAATCTTTAAAAGCAGATTTAAAAAGATGACAGATTCTAGGACTGGGACAGGGAAAAATAAAAGATCAATGTTGAGCACCTTGTAGTTACAGAAAGCAAGGAAGTGCTCAGCAAACAGGTGGACGAGGGCACAGCAAGAGGACGCAGGAGCCAGCTGAACCTGAGCTAACTCACAGGGGCCAAATCTGGAAATATTTGGGCAAGAAAACAAATAACCTTAGGCATAAAATAAAAATCTATGAGTCCATGCTTATATAAATATGAATCTATACTGATGATAATTGAATAAATAAATAAATAGGGGACTAACAATCTTCCTTACAGAAGAAATGTAAATAGATTTCTCCATTTCCTAGAGGTAGAACTTGATCTGTTCCCTGCCCCTTTGAGTATGGGGCAGGCTTAGTGACTTACTTCTAAGGATCACAGAAATGTGGGAAAATGGAACTTATAGAGGGGAAACCTGGCAAGTTACCTTGGCCAGGTGGTCAAGGTTAACATCACAGGTAGTAAGTCATGTTGATGGCATGTGCCCCCATCCTATCGTCACATGATGTCTCTGTGACATTCTTCCCTAAGACTCATAGCCCTGAGCTAATCACGAGAACATTAGACAAGCCAAGGAGAGAGATGGTGTACAGAGCACCTTACCATTACTCTTCAGAACAGTCAAGGTCATGAACAGTAAGGAAAGCCTGATAAAGTAACAGACCAGAAGAGACTAAGGAAAGATTTTGATCAAATGTCATGTGGGATGTAATCCTTGGGCAGAATAAGGACATTATTGGGGAAGCCTTTGAACCCCAAATAAAATGTGGGCTTCAGTTGATAGGAATTGCTAAGGTGGCATTCTTAGTGCCACAAACATGCCACAAACGTGCCACAGTTAGGTAAGATGTTAAGAACGGAAGAAAGTGGGTGAGGGAATATATGACAACTCTATGTACTATCTTCCCCACTTATCTGTTGCAAACTATTCTAAATTCTTAAAAAAATAAGTTTATTTTTTAGGAAGTATGTTCTCTAGCCCATTGAGTCCTTTGGAACAATCTGAATCGACATAGCTGAATGTGTCTGTCGTCTCATCTTGTTGGCCTCAGTCTGGATGGTGAATTTTTTTCTGTTATTTGGCTATTTGAGTGAGCTATTGCATAACTTGAAATTATTTGCAATATCCATTTTGAGAGCATTTCCATTTAAGTAACATGGGCTTGAAATTAATATTTATAGCCTCTTTACAGCCTCTTCAAATCTTCACATTGCATATAAAAGGATTCTGCTGGCTTCTTTTTTGATGGTTTCTTTCTTTCCAAATGAGTTAATAAATATTTTAGCTTTCTCCTAACATGACCTGAGAACCTGTAGGGTAAACTGCTAGAAAATGAAACGTAACAATGTTCACTGATTGTTTATTTTTTTAAAACTTGGTTCCATACATTGAAAGCTCATAGATCTCAGTCTTACAAATAGTGTTTTACTTTACCCCCAGTCCCAGTACTTGTATCATTTTTTAAATGACAGCAGTGTCCCCCCCCCCCAATCTTTAATACAGGACTTTAAAATAAAAAAGATAAAGGGTCTACATGGTTATTCCATCTAAAGATTTGCCATTAAGCATGGATATTGACATTTTTCTGGGTCTGGTTTGGTTGGCAGGGTAAAAATAATATAATCAGTACTCCCAGTCTTTGGAGAAAGCATTAGATCAACTTACTAGGATAGAAGCATAAATTCAGCCCACTCTTCTTTACTCTCAGCTGGCTCTCCAGACTCCAGGTAATATGAATAAACTCCTATCTGAAACTGTCCAATATCAGTTGTGTTCTATGAAATTCTTACATCAACATCTCAGGATAGGCTAATGATCTTATTTCATCAACGTGTAAACAGAAGTTCAGGGCTACTTGTACTGAATCACACAGCTAAGAACTGATTGAAGTCTGATTTGTTCTCAGAATTATCTGTTTCTGACATGCTGTTTGCTCACAGATGACAGAAACTTATCTCAATGCGCTTCTTGGTGGTCAGTTTATCTTCAGTTTCAACCCTGGGCCAGCGGCCTGACCAGGTCACCCAGAGCTCCTTCTGTGGACTGGTGAGCTTGGGAGTAAGATGGGCAGGAGACGATTCCCAAAGAAATCCTGCCTTTAGTCTAACCCAAGAAATCACAATAGTCTTTAACCAAGATAATTCTCTTCACTTACAGCATTGCTTAACACAGGTCCAACTGTCCTCATTGTCAAGGTTTTTTTTATTGTTATTATTAGATATCTGTTGCTTCTGCTTCCCTCCCCCCATTCAATTTCATCCAACATTTATTGTTTTAAGCTCTCAATGCTGGAAGTCTAAAGACAAGTAAGACATTATTTCTGCAAACACATACAATTTATATCTGTTGGAATGGAAAGACCAGCTCCTGTAGCTAAAACAAACCTGAACAAATTCTTAACCATCACTGTGTTAGTTAGGAAGATAAATGCTAGCTGCCAGATAGAATAACTCCCAAATCCCACTGGCTTAACAAAAAGTTTATGTCCTTCCATTCAGAGTTCAGCATGGGTTGATAATGGCTGGTCTCCATCTGGTGCGTGAAGGATCCAGAACCTCTTTACTTTGTGTACCGCGTCTTCCCATGTGGCAGCTGGTGGCAGAATGAGGGCCCTGAAAGATGTCCACATCCTTGTTCCTGGAACCTATGCATTTATTTACTTTACATGGCAAAGTGGACTTTGCATATGTGATTAAATTCATGAACACGGAGCAAGTAATCCTGGATTATCTGGTGGGTGCCATCTAATCCCATGAATCCTCAAAAAGAGACAACCAGTCCCAGCGGAGTCAGAGAGAGAGAGATGACTGCAGATGAAGGGCCAAAGAGTTTGAAAAGCACTTGATTTGCCATTTCTGGCTTTGAAGATGGAGGGAGGGGCAAAAAAAAAAAAAAAAAAAAAAAACAGGGAATGCAGATATTCTCAAGGAAAATATTCTCATCTGGGACCTCCAGGTGGAACACAGCCCTGCTGATACCCCAATTTTCACTTAGGGAGACCTCTATTGGACTTCTGACCTCCAGAACTATAAGAAAACATGTTTGCATTGTTTAAGACACTAAATTGGTGATCATTTGTGACAGCAGCAATAGAAAAGTAATATAATTTCCAAGTCTCTTTAGGAGGAAAATTAGGGGCAGAGAAGGAGCACTGAATATTGAGTGCCCCAGACACGAGTGCTCACTTTCCTTTTTGCTAGACCTTGAAGAAATCAGACATTATAAGAAAAGGTGAAACTACTGGGAAACATCTAGGAGCCACGGCTATCCAGTGACTACCAATGTTCTCTGCCAAAAGCATTCCTAATGCCGTTTTTGGCACTTAGTAGACAAAAATATTAAATAATGAGCAACTAAGAGCAGTTTATCTAATCCAATTTATCTGGATTAGAAGTGGTGTGCATGCACACACTTACGCAAGGCAGGTGTACTGTCCTTTTTTTGATACCGGGTCTGGAGTAACTGTGGGAGAAATGATTGATTGTGTTTACAGTTCTGTTCATATTTCTCAAATCTACTGTTTTCTGATTCCTGATATTTTCTACCCTTTGAAACCAAATTTGAACTATTAACTATTTAAATGCTATTATTTAGATAAATGATGATTCTAGAACTTGATTATTTGATGCATACATTTACATGTGTTGCTTGTTTATACTTGGTCTGAAAGAGATCTACGGTAACAATTGGTCATATAATTAAATTTCCTTTGACTTGACTTTGCACTAAGTAAAATAAGAAAATGAAAAGTAATTATCTTTTTTTCTTTTATTGTTGGGGATTCATTGAGGTTACAAAAAACATTGATTGCTTTTGTTAGATAAGCACCCTCCTGTAGTTGTGTCCCACCCCAAAAGGTGTACCACACCCTTCAGAAGTCTATTTGAAAGTTTCAGGGGATGGTAAGAGAATCCACTTTGGAAAAATATCTTTTAGCATCTAGGAGGTGCTTGATTAATGCTCACAGATAACTCATATATTTTGCTGTAACTACAGGTTATACATATATTCATTCAAACGTCTACAACTTGGCATTTGTTGTTACTTATTTCAAAAACTTGAATGATAAAAGAGCACTACAACTTGGCATTTGTTGTTACTTATTTCAAAAACTTGAATGATAAAAGAGCACTATGTATTTAAATGCTTTAAATTTGAATTAGGTTTTTCTCTTATGGTTTAAATTATTCAAACTCGAAGTTTTCCATCTTATAGCTCAAAAGTTTTATTACATAATTTAATATTTCACTTAACTTTCCCAATTTTTTTTTTTTTTTGTGTGTGTGTCTCTTCTTTGTTGGAAGTTGGTCAAAACAATATCAGATTTGTGTTCATTTTATAAAATCTGTTCCTGTTAATGCTTTGAAATATTGATTTTTTTCATCATCCCAGGTTTAAAATTTGCAAGGCATTTTGTCTCTGGTACGTATACATGTTCCAGGATATTTGCTAAAGATAAAAAATGAGATCCTGTTATTAAGTAAAATTTGGTAACAGATTCAGGTTTTTTGGAACTCAAAGCTAAATTGTTAAAGGATATCATTATTATTTCATAGTTTGGGCAGGAGAAGGATCTTGCCAGCATCAGAATGGGCCTGAGATTTCAGGAGTCCACCCTTTGAACCACATTTAAAATTCTTTGTTCAAGTTCATTTATTTTTGGCAAAAAAGTCAACTTCCTGTTTTTGACAAAAATGGAATCAAGAGACTCAGAAGTCTTGTGAATATCAAGTAACTCATTACAAAAGAACATTTTGCTGAGTAAAATGAAGATGAATCATAAATGCATAGATTTTTATACTAAAAATGCAAGATTCTAAGGGAAGATATGTTTTATAAAAAGCGTTGAGGTATAATAAAATATTTGGAGACCAGTTTAATGAGAAAACTATCCTTTACTTTTGCTCTGATTTTGAGTGTAATTGGATTTTGGTCAGTTTGGTCTTTAAATTAATGATATCCCCCATTTTCAAATTTATAATAACTGTGCTATGAGATGGATGTCTAAACAAAAACAGGCTGTATAAAGAATAACTTTTATCCACATTTTTAGTACAAACTTCATGTATTAATATGTAGTATAAAAAGGTTTATTCATAGGGCAGTGCCCGTGGCTCAAGGAGTAGGGCACCGGCTCCATGTACCGGAGGAGGTGGGTTCAAACACGGCCCTGGCCAAAAACTAAAAAAAGAAAAACAAAAAGTTTGTTCACAGTTAACTATGCCTCCATTGTTGTATTTCTCTATCTGGAAGAAATTGCTCTAAGTATATAGGACATAATATTTATATTGGTATGATTAAATTTATTAACCCATTTAAAATAAAGACTTTTAATAACAGGCATGTACATTAATGAAAATGTTCCTGCTACTTCTTTCCTTTATTAATTAGGGGCATTTAATCAATCCACAAAAATATATGAGCATTTATTATATTCCTGACTCTGGTCCCAAAAATATACCCATGTGTTTTTAAAGAGAAAGCTTAGTCGCAGATCTTCTTTTTAAGTCTATGGCAAATTAAAGATGGCCAGAAATTCTCTACTTGCCTCCTATGGACAGTGTTATGTTCCTAATCCTTGAATTTGGATAGGCTCTTTGGCTAACTTGGCCAATAGATGTGGCAAAAGTGACGCAGTGTGCTTTTCATAGGAGGTGACATAGCTTCTGCTCTGGTGTCTTAAGAAATTTGCTCTTAGAATCCCGAGTCACCATATAAGAAGTGCAGGTAGGAAGGCCTATTCAATAAATGGTGCTGGGAAAACTGGATAGCATGTGCTGAAGTATGAATTGGTAACACAAAAGTTAACTCAAGGTGGATTGAAGACTTCAATGTAAGGCATGAAACCATAAAAATTCTAGAAGAAAACATAGAGAAAATTCTTCTAGACATTGGTCTAGGCAAAGAATTTATGACTAAGACCCTGAAGGTAAATACCACAATAACAAAAATAAATAATTGAGAGTTAATTCAATTAGAAAGATTCTGCACAGTAAATGAACCCATTATTCTTTGTAAAGCATCCCAAGAATGGAGAAACAAGAATCCTATGTACTCAATTCTGACATGAGGACAATTCATGCCCTAGTACACAGTGGGGGGTGGGGAATGTGGAGAGCCGAGAAAGAGAAGGAGGTGGGGGTGGGGAGACAAGGACTGTGGTACGCCTTTTGGGGGGGCGGACACAATTATAAGAGGGTCTTTATATAACAAAAGCAATCAATGTAACCTGGTTCTATGTACCTTTAATTAATCCCCAACAATTAAAAAAGAAAGAAAGAAATAGGATGGTACCTGTGGCTCAAGGAGCAGGTCGCCAGCCCCTATCCTTAGGGTGGTGGGTTCAAGTCCAGTCCCCACCAAAAACTGCAAAAAAAAAAAAAAAAAAAGGAAGAAAGAAAAAAAGAATCAGCAGAGTAAATAGACAACCTACAAATTGGGAGAAAACTAAACATTCAACAAAGGGCTAATATACGTAAACTACAAAGAACTCAAACAAATCAGCAAGAAAAAAACAAACATTTTGCCCTATTAAAAAGTGGACAAAAAACATGAACAGAAATGTTTACAAAGATAGACAAATGACCAGTAGACATGAAAAAAATGCTCAGCATCACTAATCATTGGGGGAAATAAAATTTGAAACCACAATGAGATACTACTACCTTACCACTGTCAAAATGGCCATTATTCAAAAGTAAAAAACAATAGATGCCAGCGAGGATGCAGAGAGAAAGGAATGCTTAAACACTGTGAGTGGGACTACAGATTAGTACAACCTCCATGGAAAATGGTGTAGAGATTCCTCAAAGAAATAACTGTAGACTTACCCTGTGACTTAGCAATCCTAAGAGAGGAGGAGGAAGGGAGTGGAGGAGGAAGAGAGGAGGAGGGAGAGAGAGGGAGGAAGAGAGAGAAAGAAGGAGAGAGAGGAGGGAGAGAGAGGAGGAGGGAGAGAGAAGGAGGGAGAGAGAGAAGGAGGGAGAGAGAGAAGGAGGGAGAGAGAGAAGGAGGGAGAGAGAGGAGGAGAGAGAGAGGGAGGGAGAGAGAGGT
>CAUYPK010029853.1:0-135540 GCA_963574355.1 Loris lydekkerianus
GAGTTTCATTTATGATGGAGAAATTAAATATTTTAATGACATTCACATGTTGAAGAAATTTGCCATAACTAAACCAGCTCTCTAGGGTATTCTTAGACCTATTCTCCATGAAGACCAGTGTAATCCTACACCAGAAAAGTAAACCAACCCAGAAAATTTTGATCAAATTCCAAATTCCACAACCGCAAAAGGATCCAAAATGTCCACCAAACTCTCGAAAGGCTTATCAATATTCTCAATTCATGTGAATGGTTTAAATTGTCCTCTAAAAAGGCACAGGGAAGGGGTGGGCCGAGGGTGGGGGCCACGAGGGAAGCAGGGCAGGCCGGGAGAACAGTGCCACAGGGTTGGGTGCTGCCCTGAGGCCGGACTCAACGGATCCTGGCTGTGCTACTGGGTGAGCTTGCTGCCCGACCCCAGCCCGGAGCCAGCGAGCAAGCGATGCCCTGCAATTAGCTTGTAAATGCATCACGAAGAGGCAGCCCAGAATGAAGAAAGCAAGCAGGGGGGCCAGCTCAGCACTGAAAGCATCTGGGACAAGTAAGACGCAGGCGGCAGAGAAAGTGAGACCTGAAAACAGCTCTTCAGCATCCACAGGAGGGAGACTAGTAAAACCTGGAACAGCAGCAGCATTGTCAAAGACCAAGAGCAGTGATGACCTTTTGGCTGGAATGGCTGGAGGGGTAACAGTGACTAATCGTGTCAAAGGAAAGAAAAGCACCTGTCCATCTGTAGCACCTTCAGCATCTGCCCCTGTCATGACCACCCTGGAGAGCAAAGCCAAGATCAGCACAGGCACAAGTTCTTCCACCAAGCGGAACACTTCTGCAGGTAATAAAGACTCCAGTTCTACTAGAGAACGATTACATGAACATATCTGACTAAACCAGAGCAAAAATCTGCCTTCTGCAGGTCAGGGAGGTAATGATGTGGCACTAGCTAAATGTTCCCGCAGTCGCACTGCTGCAGAGTGTGACGTTTGGATGAGCAAGTCTAAATCGGACAATCAGATCAGTGATAAAGCTGCTTTGGAAGCCAAGGTGAAGGATCTTCTCACACTGGCAAAAACCAAAGACGTGGAAATCTTACATCTGAGAAATGAACTCCGAGACATGTGTGTGCAGCTGGGCATTAATGAGGATCACACCGAGGGCAATGAGAGATCTGAAAAGGAAACCTACACTTCTCACCAGCCAACCGATGTGGAGTCCACTTTATTGCAGTTGCAGGAACAGAATACTGCCATCTGAGAAGAACTCAACCAGTTGAAAAATGAAAACAGAATGTTAAAGGACATGTTGAATGCATTGGGCTTTTCCCTAGAGCAGAGGTTAGACAATTCTGAAAAACTGTTTGGCTATCAGTCCTTGAGCCCAGAAATCACCCCTGGTAACCAGAGTAATGGAGAAGGAACTCTGACTTCTTCAGTGGAAGGCTCTGCCCCTGGATCAGTGGAGGATCTCTTGAGTCAGCATGAGAACACGCTGATCAACCATAAGCACAGTAACTTGATGGACAATCTGGACAGTGAGTGCAGGGAGGTTTACCAGGCCCTCACATCCAGTGATGATGCGCTGGATGCACCATCCTCTTCAGAGTCGGAAGGCTTCCCCAGCATAGAGCGCTCCCGGAAGGGAAGCAGTGGGAACGCTAACGAGGTGTCTGTTGCTTGCTTGACAGAACAGATTCACCAAATGGAAGAGAACCAGCTTCAGGCAACTCTGCAAGAGCTAGCTGATCTACAGCAGATCACCCAGGAGCTGAACCGTGAGAATGAAAGACTTGGGGAGAAGACAGTCATCCTCATGGAGTCTCTATGTCAGCAGAGTGATAAGTTGGAGCACTTCAGCCAGCAGATTGAGTACTTCCGCTCCCTTCTAGATGAGCATCACATTTCTTATTTCATAGATGAAGATGTAAAAAGTGGATGCTACATGGAGTTAGAACAGCGTTACATGGACCTGGCTGAGAATGCTCGTTTTGAACGAGAGCAGCTTCTTGGCGTCCAGCAACATTTAAGCAATACTTTGAAAATGGCAGAACAAGATAACAAGGAAGCTCAAGAAATGATAGGGGCGCTCAAAGAACGCAGTCATCATATGGAGCGTATTATTGAGTCTGAGCAGAAGGGGAAAGCAGCCTTGGCAGCCACATTGGAAGAGTACAAAGCCACCGTGGCCAGTGACCAGATAGAGATGAACCGCCTGAAGGCCCAGCTGGAGAATGAAAAGCAGAAAGTGGCAGAGTTGTATTCTATCCACAACTCCGGAGACAAGTCCGACATTCAGGATCTTCTGGAGAGTGTCAGGCTGGACAAAGAAAAAGCGGAGACTTTGGCTAGCAGCCTGCAGGAAGATCTGGCTCACACCCGAAATGAGGCCAATCGATTGCAGGATACCATCGCTAAGGTATTGTTTGAGTAGATTAGAACATTCTAGATCAGCGTTTGCCAGCTGCTGTGCACAGTGCACTTACTGAGCTATGCCAGGATCGCTTGTTTGCTGTGTTATTAGCTTTTTTAAAAAGCTGATACTTGTTAGAGCTTGATAATAGTTTGCTTTTATTGGAATGGAGTGAAAAGCACTCTTACGATAATGTCACTTTCACTCAATTGTACTTCATTACTGTTTCCTTGCCTGTGTGAGGATGTGGTTTGAGTTAAAACTAACTGGCTCAAAGGGGTAGGGCACCAGCCCCACATGCTGGAGGTGGTGGGTTCAAGCCCAGCCCTGGTCAAAAACTGCCAAAAAAACAAAAACAAAAAAACGAACACTAGAATATGTCCCTGGTTCTGGGTTTGCTCATGGAGCAGGTCGTGTAATTTTACGTCCTCATCTCTAATATGTTTTGGTATAAGATAGATGGAAAGCCAGTATTCCTGTTTGTAGGATCCGCAGTGCCTGTCACTTAGGGTTTTGTTTGGTTGGCTGGTTTTTCAGAGATGGCCTTGTTTTGTCTCATGGCTTGAGTTCAGTGGTGTCATCATGGCTCACTACAACCTCAGGCTCCTGGGCTTGGCTGATCTCCCGCCTGAGCATCCCAAGCACTGGGACCATGGGTGTGCACCATCGTGCCTGGCCAATTTTTCTATTTTTTTGTAGAGGCAGGGTCTTGGTCTTATTCAGGCTGGTCTTAAACTCCTGCCTCAGCCTTCAAAAGTGCTAGGACTGTAAGTATGAACCACCACATCTGGCCCTGTTGTAGTTTTTAAAATAGAACTCTATTGTGTGTGAAAAGTAATTTGGGAGTATAGAGACTTCTATTTTTTAGAGTTCTATGATTTATTGTTGGCAGGGACCTTGGTGATGATTGGTCCAACCCTTTTGTTTTATGTACGTGTAGTACAATAGCGAGGGCTCGGTTGGAACTGCTGCCCAAGGCTTCTGGCATTCTGGCTGGGACCTGTGCCCTTTGTGGTTAAAGAAGTGTTTTTTTCCATGAGTTACCTAATTAATTCTGTCTCACATTTTACTTATTTCTTGTTTCAGTGAAATGATTTTTAAAGAAAGAAATTCCAGTGTATCTTTAGCCAAAATTTAAATAGTTTAGACTTTAATTTTTTCTTTTTATGATCACTTTTAGAGATACAGTTTAGGAGATGTGTGTTATTTTTGGTGTGTGTGTTGAGGGAGCATTATAAACTAATCTTCTGCAAAGATACTATTGGAGCATAGTTTTATGTTTCCATTTTCAATTTGATATTGTAATTGTCACAAATAAGACATCATTTTTATAGGAGAGTGTGCTAATTATCAGTTAAATGCACATACTTTCAGTCCAAACTTTGGAGAAGGGAGAATTTCCAAAATTTTCTCAAATAATGTGGTTAAATTTAGTGACATGTCATTTTTAACGGTTACTGCAGAGATGTGCAGCACCTCTCACATAGCTTTTCTTTGAAACAGTGTGTGCCTTAGTTCTAGAACTTATCTTAGAACAATTCCTACTTTCCTGAATCTCCATCATCAATTTTATATAGGTAGAAGATGAATACCGCGCTTTCCAAGAAGAAGCTAAGAAACAAATTGAAGATTTGAATATGACATTAGAGAAAGTAAGATCAGAGCTGGAAGAAAAAGAGACAGAAAGGAGTGACATGAAAGAAACCATCTTTGAACTTGAAGATGAAGTAGAGCAACATCGGGCCGTGAAGCTTCACGACAACCTCATTATTTCTGATTTAGAGAGTAAGTAATGAGAGGACTTTTCATCCATTTTTGTCCTACTCTTTTGCACAAGTGGGAATAGTTTGCATTTAGTAATAAATAAAAATCCCTAATTCTGTAGTCCAAAGGCTGTAGTAGCACAGCTAACTCTCAGGAGTAAGCCTACGGTAGAAGTGTAACTCACACATTAGTTGATCATCTTGTTTGCACTGCTGTGTTTTGTTCCTGAAGAAGAATCGTTAAGTAGAAACAATTACTTTAAAATTGTGCCTACCTAAGGAAAATAATTTAAGTGAAAAGCTAATGGTGATCTTATTAAATGACATTTGTTATTTATTCACAGTGATTGCAAGTGAAACCAAAAAATATTGATCCTGAATAATTTTAAGCCTAAGCCACAAGTTTTTTTTATTTGTCTTGAGTTTCCTTCATACTATGAAGATTTTTTTGTTTGTTTGTTTGCAACAGTGTCTCACTCTGTCGCCTTAGGTAGAGTGGCGTGATGTCATAGCTCACGGCAACCTCAAACCCTGGGGCTCAAGCCATCCCCCTCGAGTCTCAGGCTGCAGAGTAGCTGGGATTACAAGTGCCTGCCACAAGGCCTGGCTAGTTTTTCTATTTTTAGTAGAGATGAGGTCTTGTTCTTTGCTCAGGCTGGTCTCGAACTCTAGAGCTCAAATGATCCACCTCCCTCAGCCTCCCAGAGTGCTAGGATTACAGGTTTGAGCCACTGCACCTAGCCTGATGATTTTTATAGTATGTTGGAATTGAAACTCAGGTTTTAAATTTGTTTTTATGTTGAACTTTAAAAACAAAAATTTATTTTCTGATTATTTTAGACTTACAAAAAAGTTGTGAAAATAGTAAAAGCATTTCTGTATACAAATTGTGATGAGGCGCGGTGCTCATAGCTTGGTGGGTAGGGCACTGGCTACATACACCCAGGCTGGCCGGTTTGAACCCAGCTCCGTCCAGCTAAACAACAATGACAACTGCGACAACAACAACAACAAAAAATAGCCAGGCATTGTGGCGGGTGCCTATAGTCCCAGCTACTTTGGAGGCTGAGGTGAGAGAATTGCTTAAGCCCTAGAGTTTGAGGTTTCTGTGAGCTGTGATGCTACAGCACTCTACTGAGGGTGATATAGTAAGACTCTGTCTCAAAAAAAAAAAAAAAAAAAAAGAGAAATTGTAATGAGGTCTGCACTGGTCCTTTGCCTGTTTTTTAAAAAAAGAAATTGTAATGAGGGATAGGATGTTTGTATGACCTTAAAATGTCTTCCTATAGATTGTTTATTTGTTGCAAGTGAAGAAAAAAATAAACATAATTATACAGTGGGGAGATTGGGCAACACTGACCTGGTGATCATATGAGGGACAGAGGCACACGGATATCGGACAAAACATCAGCTTGGCCATATTTTGACTGAGGCATAACTTCAATTAATCCAAAAAACGAGGACTGTTCTAGTGAAAGCAGAAGTATGGGGCATGCTGTCATTCTCACAAGTGCCAGCGTCATAAAAGACAAGGGCTATCAAAATACTCCAAATTAAAGGAAGCTAAGGAGACGTGACAATTAAATGTAATACTTACACCTGAACAGGTGCAGCACTTCATAGAGAAAATACTATAAAGGACATTATCACAAAATTGGAATATGTTTGGTAGATTAGATAAAGGTATCATATCAGTATATAAATTTATGAAGTTGATTACTGTGTTTATGTAAGAATATCCCTGTTATTTTATTTTTATTTTTTTGCAGTTTTTGGCCGGGGCTGGGTTTGAACCCGCCACCTCTGGCATATGGGGCTGGTGCCCTACTCCTTTGAGCCACAGGCGCCGCCCCTGAATATTCCTGTTCTTCATCACCACACACTGAATATTTAGGGGCAAAGGGCCCTGATGTATGTGCTCAACTGATTTTGGAAAAAAATTCCAGATAGAGATAGAGAGACAGCAGTGAATAAAACAAATGGGTAAAATGTTAACGATAGTCAAATCCAGATGAAAGGGTATATGTATGATTCTTGTACTATTTTTGTATCTTTTTGAAATTTTTGAAATTATTTTCAAATAATACATTAAAAATTCTTTTTCTTTTTATGTAGCTCCTAAAAAAACATTCTTCTTCTAGATAACATAAATGTTAATTAAGTTGTAACACCCTTTCATATGGCCTAGGTGAGATAGATGGGAAAAAAGGAGATAAAACCTTTTTTGATGCAGTGTCTACAACTTCTAAAATTTTTGGTTTCTGCTCCTGTTCCTTTGGTCACTGCCAGTTTGTTAGTGAGGCATTCAGGCATACTGAGCCAGGTCTCATGTACTGAGGCTGCACAGTACTGCACAGGGAGGTTTAGACCATTACCAGGGGTCCTTGGGTTATTTGCCAGAGTCCCTCAATGTTTTTCTTTTTTTTTGAGACGCAGTCTCACTTTGTCACCCTTGATAGAGTGTTACGGTATTACAGCTCACAGCAACCTCATCCTCTTGGGCGTAAATGATTCTCTTGCCTTAGCCTCCTGAGTAGCTGGGACTACAAGCACCTGCCACAACACCTGGTCGTTTTTAGAGACATGGTCTAACTCTTGCTCAGGTTGGCCTTGAACTTCTGAGCTCAAGCAGTCTACCTGCCTTGGCCTCTTAGTGTGTTAGGGTTACAGGTGTGAGCCACCGCGCTGGCCCTTGAGGTGTCTTGCAGCATTTCTGAGCCCTGGTTGACTCGACATCTATAGATTGATTCTGAGGTTTTCTTGACCATTCTGAGGCCTTCATATACTAAAGCATACAAACTGTGGGGCTGTGTCTCTCAGAGAAGATGATAATTTGTCACAGAGATGAATTTTCTCATCTAAAGTTTAAAAATAAATCTTTTAGTTTAAACATTTGTACTTAGTTTATGTTTTTACTTTGGGGGGGGGTGTGTGTGTGTGTGTCTGATTCTGCTTCCTTACATGTAAGAGGTTCTAAAGTTTTCAGATTAATTTGGAGGTTCAAGGTACTTTCCTGCATGGGTACTGCAGGTAATAATACCCTTTTTTCTTAGAAACTTTTGTTTTGAATGTGGAAAGAACGACACCTAGACACCTAGAAAAGAAACGACACCTAGAAAAATGTTAGATGATCAGGATTGTTGGAACAAAATTTGACAAATCTTTATAGTGACATTTTGTGGATTTTAATTAGAAAATGATAGAAAATTAACATGTAACTTCTCCTCTCAGTTCTTTTTTTTTGGGGGGAGAGGAGAGGGAGACAGAGTCTCACTATGTCACCCTCAGTAGAGTGCTATGGCGTCACAACTCACAGCAACCTCAAAACTCTTGGGCTCAAGCAATTCTCTTGCCTCAGCCTCCCAAGTTGCTGGGACTACAGGTGCCCGCCACAAGGCCTAGCTATTTCTTTGTTGTTGTTGTAGTTGTCATTGTTGTTTAGCAGGCCTGGGCCATGTTCAAACTTGCCAGCCCTGGTGTATGTGGCCGGTGCCTTTAACCACTGAGCTATAGGCGCTGAGCCTCTACTCAATTCTTTGAAATGAAAAGTTCAGATACACAGGTGTGTTCAAAGAGTGGTACAGTTAGCATCCTCTGTGTTTGACAATTGTTAACGCCTTACAGTGTGCTCCTTCCTTTGTGTGTGTGTGTGTGTATTTAACTCAACTAGTGACAGGAAGTTGTTGACTCATGATGTTTAACTCTTAAGTATTTAAACATGTAGCTCCTAAAAAAATTCTCCTCTTAACCACAATACTATTATATGTATTAAAATTAGTTGTAATTCTCTACTGTCATCTGATAAGCCTATATTAAGATTTTTCTAGCTGTCCTTAAAATGTCTTTTAGGGTTGTTTTAGGGGCTAGATTCTGAACATATTTTGTACATTATATCAGAGGTTACATCTCTGTAGACTGATGGGGGTTAATTTTTTCTCCTTGAGCATTCTAGCTGTTTGGGATAGATACTAAGTCAGTACTTGGTATAAGGGACTATTGCCAGGGAATATTGTTAACTGAGAAATTGAGATTTTCTTCTGTGGAATGTTTTAATAATCATTACCACAAATCAGTTTTAGAACTTTCTCATTATCCCAGAAAGAAATCCCGTGTTCATTAGCAGTCACCTCTCATTTACCCCAAGGTGATCCAGCCAGACTTTGGAATCTGTGGTCTGGAATTTATTTTATTTTTTAATTATTTTTAGAGAAAGAGTCTCACTTTGTCACCCTTGATAGAGTGCCGTGACATTGCAGCTCACAGCAACCTCCAGCTTTTGGGCTTAGGCGATTCTCTTGCCTCAGCCTCCTGAGTAGTTGGGACTACAAGTGCCAGCCACAAGGCCCGGCTATTTTTTGTTGCAGTTTTGGGCAGGGATACGTTTGAACCCACCACCCTCGGTATATGGGGCTGGTGCCTTACTCACTGAGCCACAGGCACCACCAGTGGCCTGGATTTTAAAGCATCTGTTATAACTGTACTCAAGGATGTGCAGGGAAATACGCTGGCAATGAATCAACAAATGGCAGATCGCAGCAGAGAAATTAAAACTGTAAAGAAGTTTACAGTTGCAGGTGCAGTGGCTCTTGCTTGTAATCCTAGCACTCTGGCAGGTTGAAGGGGGTGGATAGCTTGAGTTTAGGAGTTAGAGACTAGCTTGCTAAAAATAGCTCTGCTAAAAATAGAAAAAAACTAGCCAGGCATTGAGGCTAGCGCCTGTAATCCCAGTGCCTCAGGAGGCTGAGGCAAGATGATTGCTTGAGCCCAAAAGTTTGAGGTTTCTATGAGCTAGGCTAATGCCAAATACTCAAGCCAGGGCAACAGGGTAAGACTCTGTCTTTAAAAAAAAAAAATTATAAAGGCTCGGCGCTTATAGCATAGTTGTTACTGCACCAGCCACATGCACCCAGGGTAGCAAGTTCCAACCTGGCCCAGGCCTGCTAAACAATAATGTAACTGTAACAACATCAACAAAAATAGCTGGGTGTGGTGACAGGTGCCTGTAGTCCCAGCTACTTGGGAGGCTGAGGCAAGAGAGTTGCTTTAGCCTAAGAGTTTAAGGTTGCTGTGAGCTGTGATGTGACAGCACTCTACCCAGGGCGACATAGTGAGATTCTGTCTCAAAAAAAAAAAAAAAAAGTATAGAAAAGAACCAGGTAGGAATTGTAATATCCATGGTAAAAAATTTGCTGAATCATTTAAACAGCAAATTAGAGATACAGTCGAGCCAGTGAACCTGAAGATACATTGGTAGACATTATCCCGTTTGAGGAATAGTAAGAAAAAGGATTGGTAAAAATTAGTAGTAGCTGTAGTGACCAGGAGGGTAATACCTAACAGTTTACTGTAACACCCGTAATTGGAGTTCCAGAAGGCTCCCAAATCGCATCAGGGCCACACCGCTTCTACCTGGCCTTCAGCGCTTACTGCTAGTTCTTGGATTTAGCATGTAAGCCAGAGAGAGCCGGTAAAACTCACTCAACAAGAGTTCCGGATCAAGATGATGGCCTGAGGTCACACATGTGCTTCTTTTCCTTCCTAAAGTTATATTGACATGGCTGAAGAAATATCAAAACTTTGGTGAATCTGAAGTTGGGATAGAAAATGGGAAGGGTCCCATCAGTACCTGAACAATTTTGAGAAGTTTCTGGAATTGGGCGTACAATCCCAAACAGCATAGAAAAGCCTGCAGTTTAGCACCCTGAAAATCTGAATAGTGAAACTTTGGTTGGGACAGGAGGGCAGGTAGGGGTTGGGGAGAGCAGCAGGAGCAGGCCATAGTGCTAGAGCACAGTGAAGCCCGTGCCCCTCCTCTCCTCCAGGGTGCTGGCTGTGGTATTTGCCCCAGCCTGCTGTTGCGTTCAAACAGGGGCAAGAATATGTCAGCCCAGGTTCCTGGCAAGACGCTAATGCCTGTGCCTAGAGTAACTACAGACTGCTGTGTGGTCTTGGGGAGGAAAGCACAGAAAGGGAAAGGCAGTCTGGCCCAGCAGAGAAGCAGAGCTGCTACCTGGTTGCCTTGGCTGGAGCCACCTGTTCCCCTCTTGCACTTCCTGAGGGGAGCCCCCTGCAGGTCTATGTCATCAGCAGAGCCGTTAGCTGGTTGCTCCATGGAGAGGAATAGAATAGTGACACTCAACAGTTGTTGAGTAACATGCAGAAGTCTCTAATGTTAACTATACTTGTCCTTTAAAAATAAGAAAGACCAGCAAGGACTTACTAGACATTTTTAAAATGCCTTAAAAGAGTTTTAAAGAGAAACAGAAGAATAAAGCAGATCAAGTGAGCCAAAAGAAATAAAGTCAATGGCTTCCCCACCAATCCAGCAAAACCAAGCTGATGAGTGCTAAGAGCAGTGAAGTCCCAGGTGACTCAGCCCCACCTCAGTTGCTGTTTGCCTCCTAATGCCCTGTGCATGCTTGGAGTTACATTTAAATGCCTTTCCTGAGATGGGGGAGGGCCTGACCCCGACACAGGGCTGTGTCTCTTCTGTGGAGCACAGGGCTGACTTGAGACCAGGGGAGGAGCAGAAGGAGACTGAGGAGGGTAGTTGTGTAATTCTGTGGTGAGAAAACCTTTTCCAAACGGTACAGATTACCCAGAAGCCATATACAAAAAAGGCTCCGATTTGACTTGGTGTAATTGAAATTTAAAATCCACCCAAAGTATCATAAATAAGTGACACCAGGCAAAATAATTGCAACATTTAACAAATACATCAGGAGGTTCTGTACATCAGTAAGACAGGGACAGTCTATTAGCTAAATAAAACACATGAATAGACAAGTCAACAAAAGACCCAGGTTTGACTTCTTAAAAAGCAATGAAATACAAAGTAAAACAATATGCCTGTTTTTACTTAGCAGATGTGCAAAAATTAAAAAGATTGATAACATGGAAGGGGAGGAGGAAAGGGTCTTTTTTTTATAGTGTTTGCAAGGAGTATGGATTGATACAGCCTTTTTTTTTTTTTTTTACAATAACTTATTTTTTTAAAGTTAATATATGCAGTATAGGAAACTGAAAAACATAAGAAGCAAAGAACAAAGTCATCCACAATCATAAGCAGTTTAGTTTGACACGTCCTCCTTCCAGATCCCGAGTGTACACACACAATACCCGATTTCCTGGGATTGAGATTGCACATTATGTGTCATGCTTTTTCATACATCATGAATATTTACCAATCCCAATCTCAAAGCTCTAGGAGTATTTCGATAACCAAGAATACACTACACCAACTCAGTCTGTTAGGAAAGAGTGTAATCCTGCCTTTCTTGGGACGAAAATTTCATAGAAGATAAAAATGGCAACAAGCCTCTAGATAAAAGTACTGGCAGAGTTCCGATTAAAATACTGCATTCCAAAAAAAAACTTACTGCATTCCCTTAATGCTCACTTTAAAATGAAACATAAAGCAAAAGTACACTAAGTGTAATGTTTATCAGATGTATATCATTAAAATATTAGTAAGAAGGCATGTTTCCATTGAATTACTTAATCTATATATTTTTATAGTATAGCCAAAAGGGATGCACACGCATCGGTGGCTACTTCAAAATGTAATGTGAACACACCTGCACACACCTCTCCTATCAGGCTTCCTTCTGCCCCTCTGCTGCCAGCCTATCACAGCTCAGAGGGGGTTTAACAAGTCCACGTCCAAGACGCATCTCTTCTATCAAGTATAACAAAAAGAGACTCACAAAATGGCTAATTTGCTAGTTCTACTTTTTATCATACCATGTCACCTCAGGACATCTGCAAAGCTTTGATGTTGCAAAATAATGAACTTTGTTCAAAACAAACACAGATACTTTACTAAAAATGCACATATAGACCTATGGTTATAATCTAAAACCGTCTTCTAGATATGGAGATACTAGCAATGAGCCCTTCCCTTCACCTTTCCTCTTCTCCCCCCCCTCCAGGGACTAAATATAGGAATAGGCCTAGCTCCAAGAAGTGGATTAACACGGGTCACTCCTCGCAGACGTTCCTTCCTAAAAACTAACAAAGGGCATATATAAAGGGATTGTTTTATTTTACTACCTCTATTTTAACATATTTTGAGCATTAAGATCTGCTTATCCTCTAATACACAGCAATATTAACTAAAATGCACATAAAGAACAACGGCTAAGTTAGCGGTTCTCAGCCTGTGGGTCGCGACCCACAGGAACTGCGTTAAAGGGCTGCGGCATTAGGAAGGTTGAGAACCACTGAACTGAGCAATCTGAGCTCGTCTAACTCACTGGCACAGAACCCTTCTCTGCATACTTTCTCCTCCCTTCCCCCACCACCCAGTGAAGGCATACTCTTCAAGACATCAAGTTTAACAATTCCATTCCCTAAATGCAACCACTCCTATGAAATAACAAAAACACTTAAAGAGTGTTACTGTAGCCCTCTACTTTTAACATATGTTATGCACTTTTAACATCTAGAAAGACTGGATGTTTCAAACAGGACTTACGTTTTTTTCCCACTATACACAGTAGCATTGAATAAATGGTGCACACTCAACAAAAGCTGTAATTTCAAAGTGTCCTCTAAATAGGAATATTCTGGCCTAAAACACTCCCCCTTTCCACCTCTACCAACCCTGTAGACAGGTCTAAGCATACCTGTAATGCTTAGAGGGTATTCAGTAATTTCACTTGCATAAATCTTTAAAAACAGTCTTTCCTATGGATTTTAACTCAAGTCTACTCAATGTATTACTTTACTAATGCTATTCTTTTTTTTTTGCAGTTTTTCGCCGGGGCTGGGTTTGAACCCACTACCTCTGGCATACGGGACCGGCGCCCTACCCCTTTGAGCCACAGGCGCTGCCCACTAATGCTACTCTTGTCATACACTGGCAACTTTTTTATCATGTAGAAAGACTAGATGTTGTAATTTCGGACTCATTTGTCCTTTATATACACTATATACACAGCAAAGTAAAATCAAATGCACAGACATAACAATAGTCAGTCTCGCCTCAACTCTAACCACACTGGTACAAAGCCCTTTGCACTTTATTTTCTTCAGCCCTGAACCAGCACAAATAATGTGTACTGCTCAGACAAGTGATCTGATCATTCGATTTCCAAGACAGTATTTCATATGAATTTTAACAAAAGTGTATCTACAAAATGCTATTTACTACCTCTACTTTTAACATACTTTGTGCACTTCTAAACATCCAGAAGGACTAGATGTTTCAAATAGGGACTTAAGTTTGTCCACTATATATACACGGTAGTGTTGAATAAACTACACACATGTAACAATGGTTATTTCTGAAAGTTGTCTTCTAAAAAGGAACATTTTGGTCTAGAATCCATTTCTTCTAGACTCCTCTCCAACACCAACCCTGTAGATACAAGCACATGTCACTTAGATGGTATCATTTCACTTCTAAACATCCTTTGCAGAAGACAGCCTTTCTATGAATTTTAACACAAAGTGTACAAAATGTTAGCTTACTAACTCTACTTTGTCGTACGTTGGCAACCTCTTTAATATCTAGCAACGAGGTATTATAAATAGGGACTCATTTGTCCAGTATGTACACACAGTATGTACAACAGCGGCTCTCCATCTGTGGGGTCGTAACCCACAGTAGGAAGGTTGTGAACCCCTGGTACACAGTATGGCAAAGTTAAATGGAATGCACATAATGCACAGGGCGATGGATAAGCTGAAATTATCCAGTACTTGAAAGCAAAAACACCTTTTGTGATTTCTTCCCTCCCACCTCCAGAGAGTGATGAACAAATACAGAGGGTATAGTGTTCACAGAGGCGGCTTTAACACCTCTACTCAAACAGCAAACTGCTATTCTACTACTACTACTTTCAACTACATAAAGCACGTCTAAATATCTAGAAAGAACTTGTCCTGTGTACACAGCACTTAAATAAAACTGCACACAGCAATGTATATAATCTGAGGTGGATCACCATTTTGACTTTGAACCATTCCCTACTTATTTCCTTCTCTCTGCCTTCAATTCAATGACAAGTATGGGCATGTATAATGCATAGAGAGGATCGAAAAAATTCATATCCAAAAGTCATTTGCAGAGGACAAGCTTTCCTATGAACTTCAGCACAAAGCATACGAGACGTGCTAATTTTACTAAGGACTTTGTCATACACGGCAAACACTTTACCATCTGGAGATAGATACTGCAAACCTAAGACCCATCTGTCCATTATACACACTGTATACATAGCAAAACAAAATGCACAAAACAGAGTGGTATCTGAAAACGTCCAAGCACGAGCACAAGAGCATACCACCTCTGCAGTTCTTCCCCCCCACCTCCTCCAGACCATTGAACAAGCATAGATGGTACTGTGCTGCTCACAGAGGGGGTCTGGCAATTCTGTTCCTAAAAAACAGTTATTTCCTGTGAGTTTTAGCAAAAATATTTACAAAGTGATATTTTACTACCTCTACATTTAACGTACGTTGGGCACTTCTAAACATCTAGGTGGACTAGATGTTTCAGGTAAGGATTTGTCCACTATATACACAGCAGTCTTAAACTGCACACTTATGTAACAAAAGGTATAATGTGAAAGTGTCCTTGAAATATGGAACATTCTGGCCTACAACCCTTCCCTCTTCCTCCAACCCAGTGGGCTATAAAGTTCAAATTTTCAGAAGACAATCTTTCCTAGGAGTTTTACAACAAAAATGTACAAAATATATCAATTTACTAATTCTACTTTTGTCATACACCGGCAACCTCTTTAAACATCTAGAAAGACTAGATGTAATTTAGGACTTCTTTGTCCTTTATATAATATACTATATAAATAGGTAAGGAAGACAAAATACACAGACACAGGAACAATGGCTAATCTCGCCCCACTGCAAGCGCACTGGCATAAAGCTCTTCTCTCTCTTCTCCTGAACCTGTGCACAAACAATGTATACTACTCAAGAGGTGGGTTAGCCATTCCCCAGAAGAATTTTAATATGAATGTTAAAAAAAGGTATTTACAAAAAGCATTACTACTTCTACTATTAACATATATCAGGCACTTCAGAGCATCTAGGAAGACTAGATATTTCAGGAAAGTACTTAAGTTTTGTCAACTATGTATACAGCAGCGAGGAATAAAATGCACACACAAAACAATGGTTGCAACATGAAATGTCTTCGGAATATGACCCGTCTGGCGTAGACTCTTCTCCTCCTCCTCAAGGTCCTTGGCTCTGTGTCCTCTAACCCACTCAGCAAATGTGGACGAGCATCGCAGAGGCTAACAATCCCACTTCAAAGTCATTTCTAGAAGACATTTTTACTACGATTTAAAAAAAAAAAAGGGTATTTACAAGGCATGTCATTTTCTAACTCTATCATATGTCGGCAACCTCTTTACATCTAGAAGGGCTAGATGTAGCAAATGTTTTCTTTAAAAAGGTTGGGGGGAAAGTTGAGAGCAGCTTTTTCATATTATGTACACAGGCCTTCAATAACCGGCCAGTAAATCTTCCCAAAGGGTGATGGGCACTTCCAAATGTGGTGTGTTGTTTCTTCTGAAGTCAATGGTCTGGTGGCAGAATGAAGACCAACTGCCCGATGGTCCACTAACCGTTCCACCCGTCGTCGTCCAGGCCCCACTCACCGTCCAGGCCCCACTCACCATCCAGGCCCCACTCACTGTCCAGGCCTGTTAAGGCCTTTGTCTGTCACTGTCAGGGCTAAGCCGGGCTCACTCAACAGGGAAAGAGCAGCCACACTAATATCTGGGTCAGTACCGCTCCACACGGGCCAAGGAGGCCACTGAACTTGTGTTCATAGACCTGCATTCTCTGACCCTCCAAACCCTAACAGCTTCCGCGGCATTCGGGCGGCCGCCATTCTTCTTGCTCGGCCACACCTGCCGCCACCCAAAGGCACCGCGTCCTGGTGGCTTGACAGGGGCTTTGCCTAGACCGGGCAGGGTTGGACCAGGAGACCCGGTGGCCAGCGCAGTCCGGCCTCAGAGAGGCTGCCTCCGTCATCAGGTTACCAAAGTCAGGTTGGGAGAGATGTTCCTTGCTGCTTCCAGGCTTGGGCCCGGCCAGAGGGCAGCTGCAACGAGGGCTGCGCGTATCTGCAGGGCAGAGGCCTTGGCCCATTCCAGGGCTCCTCTGCTCACCTGCCAACCAGGAGCTGGTGGGCCCGAAGCCGGAGGGCCCCAAGGGCCCTGCAACAACTAGCTGGGCTCTGCGTCTCACTGCGCTCTCTACCCACTACAGCCTTTTTATAGTATTGATCAAAATTTTAAAAGCACATCTACAGTACTGCTTAGCAGTCTACTTCCAGAAATCCATACCCTTAAGAAACATGGTTAAAAGTTTGTAGATGTATGCATAGATGGGGATGCTTGCTGTAGGATTGCTTGTTACCACCAATAGTCCTAGTTACTTGCAAGGCTGAGGCAGGAGGATCACTTGAGCCTATGAGACAAGGGTTGCAGTGGGCTATAATCCTGCCACTGCACAGTAGCCTGGGGAACAGAGCTTTAAAAAAAGACCCTTCATAGCTAGGTGTTGTGGCGGGTACCTGTAGTCCCAGCTACTTGGGAGGCTGAGGCAAGAGAAGCACTTAAGCCCAGGAGTTGGAGGTTGCTGTGAGCTGTGATGTACCAGCAGTTTACCATGAGGGCAACAGTGTGAGACTGTCTCAAAAAAAAAAAAAAAAAAAAGGGCTCTTCACCACTTTTTCCACTTCTAGAAATGCATCTTCAAGTAAAATTGGGACAGTTGTATAAAGATGTTCATTGTATTGATAACAATCTATTCTATTAATAGATTGTTAAACAAATCATGAGATATCCAATTGATGGATTATTATATGGCTATCAAAATGGTTCTGTAGATCTATATTTATTGACAGAGGTGTCCATTATCTGCTGCTTAGTGGAAAAGCTTATGAAACAGTATAATTCAGTTTTTTCTTTAAACAAATTATACATACACATGTATGAAGTCTGGGAGGATATATGCCAAATGCAAATAATAGATAATCTTATCTTTGTTACCTTTTTCTGTTTCTGAAATGGAGTCTTTTTAACAAGTCTGTGTTACCCGTGACTTGAACTTTAACTTCAGCCTTATGAGTAGCTGGGGCTGCCAGGCATGAACCACCACACCAGATCTGTTCTTTTTTTTAAAATTATTATTATTTTTTTGAGAGAGTCTCACTTTCTTGCCCTTGGTAGAGTGCCTTAGTGTAACAGCTCACAGCAATCTCCAGCTTTTGGGCTTAGGTGATTCTCTTGCCTCAGCCTCCTGAGTAGCTGGGACTATAGGTGCCCACTATAAGGCCTACCTATGTTTTTTGCAGTTTGACTGGGGCCGGGTTCCAACCCACTGAGCCACAGGCCCCAGCCCTGTTCTATATTTCTTACTGTGAGCATCCATTACTTTTGGAATCAAGGGGAAAAGTTATATTTATTTTTTTGAGGGGGGAGCAAAAATGGGTGAAACAAAAATTAAAAAATGACAATAAAAACAGTAAGCAGTTAGTCTGAAACTCACTTGTGTCCTCTTCCATGTCAAGAATTCTGGGTTGGGGACAAAGTCTGAACACATTGCCCACTCTGTGCCCTGCCCCTATGATGTGGTTTTTAACAGATTGGGTGCTCCTTTTTCCTTCAAAAATTGCACTTGGAGTTCTGTTGGAGGAAGTGCTCTGATGCGAGACTGCCTAAGGGCTATTGCCAGTACTCAAGAGTTTTCTAGGGATTTGGAGGGCAGAATAGGTTGATCATAGATTTTAATTATTTTATGCTCTCAAGAGTCAGAGGTTGGTTGGTCCTGTGTCCATGGTAGCTGCCTGGTAATATCTGCGTGATTGTTGGGCATGTATTCAGAGCCAAAATGGATTATTATTATTATTATTTTTTAAATATGGCCCTTTATTATATTTATGCAGCACTTTTTTTTTTTTTTTTTTTTTTTTTTGAATAGAGACAGAGTCTCACTTTTATGGCCCTTTGGTAGAGTGCTGTGGCATCACATAGCTCACAGCAACCTCCAGCTCCTGGGCTTACGCGATCGATTCTCTAGCCTCAGCCTCCCAAGTAGCTGGGACTACAGGCGCCTGCCACAGTGCCCAGCTATTTTTTTGTTGCAGTTTGGCCAGGGCTGGGTTTGAACCTGCCACCCTCAGCATATGGGGCCGGCGCCCTACTCACTGAGCCACAGGCGCCGCCCCAAAATGGATTATTTTTGATTTGTCAGGGACATTAGGTTCTTGGTAGTGATAATAATTATAAACTACATTGTTAACATGGGTAGGGTAGTGCCTGGGATTGTTCAGAAATCGGTCTAATGTCATTGAGAATAGCGATTTATCTGATTTCTAGAATAAAAAGAACACTGTAAAAATAGAGTTATAATTGTAATTTTTATTAAAAAAGGAGATCCTGTTTTTTCTGTTTGCCCTAGAGTTGAATGTTGCTTTTGAGTGAGGACAGTAGGTGGCAGTGTCCCACGTGAGGAAAACTGGAGAGGCAGGAAGTGCCTCACAGAGGCCGCAGGCGGCGACGGATGCTTGTGCTGGGTGGCAGTTTTGCTAACTAGTCTTTACAGCAAGAACTTAGGGACGAGCTCTTTTGTTTCCGGAGAGTAAAAGCCTGTTGTCATTTTTGATACTTTCTGTTTTAGAGTGGAAATACAGGCATGATTGTAAGGTTTTAAGCCACATGCCCTAGAGATAAGTTTAGTGGATTTTATTGTGTCTAAATATCCCACTGGCTGCCAGCTTCCCTTTTATTTAAAAGGAATAGTAGTAAGACGTGACTATTTAATAGTAAGTAGTGCCAGGACCAGAAAAGTGCTGTTTACAGGATGGCGATTGTGTGAATTCTGTGGCTGTGTACAAAGGGGTCAGTAAAGAGAAAAGGAGAACTCAAGAAGTGAATGGTCAGTTTAGGCCATGTAGCTCAAACGCCACCTGAGAATCAAGATGCCAGATGTTAGAAGTGAGCTGTAGTGAGATTTGCTGTTGTCTGTGTCAATTATTCCTTTCTCACTTTCTCACCCTGGGTAGAGTGCGGTGGCATCACAGCTCACAGCAACCTCCAGCTCCTGGGCTTAAGCAGTTCTCTTGCCTCAGCCTCCCGAGTAGCTGGGACTACAGGCACCCGCCACAACACCCGGATGTTTTGTAGTTGTCATTGTTGTTTGGCAGGCCCAGGCTGCGTTTGAACCCGTCAACTCCGGTGTATGTGGCCGGTGCCCTAGCTGCTGAGCTGTAGGCGCCAAGCCTGTGTGAATTATTCCTAAAGATAAGTGACCAGACAAAAAAGAGAAAAATTTTTAGAAAATTTCAAGAGAAATTATACTCCTATAACATTTTGTTTGCTTGCCTGCTTTAATTATAAAATATTTCTTGCATAAAATGGATGTAATGTAAATGAATGGCATAACCTTTCGTGTTCTCAGCACTAGAAATATTTCAGCTTCTGTCCTTACTCCTTATCTGTGTCTGGTGATGTCACTGAAAGCTTGAATCTGACCAGGTGTGGGGTCATGAGAATCTGTGTTCCCTCGCTGGTTCCAGAGCCACCGTTGCTTCCTGAGATGAGGATCACAGTTGTGGACTCATCCACTTAGCTTGGTGTTCATTTTGCCCTTGACCAGATTGGACGGCTCATTTGACCGTTAGTTTTAGGTTGTATGTGTTCTGAAGTAGCTCCTGTGTGAGTATAAGAGACAAGCCTTCTGAAGACTAATCCTTTGTGTCTGGAGTCAGCCTGGTTAGCCCTTCTGTCTGTGAGAGGGTGAGAGCTTGAAGTCACCCTGTTTTGTTAGCCTTTCCGCCTGTGAGAGGGTGAGAGCTACATCTTTTTCTTTTCCTTTGTATTTTCAGCACTTGGAAAAAAGCCTGGTATAAAGTTGGTACTTCTATGACATTTATTGAATTAATAAGCAACTTTTGAACCTATTTCATTTCATAGGACCTGACTTTGTTAAATAATTTTGGAGCAATGTGAGAAGGTTAACTACTAGCTACCAAAATTGGCCTCTTCTCCTCTCCCCCCAACATTTTATCTCATTTGTTTTTTGTATAGCTTTGAAAAATGTAACATTATATATTTGTAATAATTATTATTGTACATAAAATTTTTAAAAGACTTTAGGCTTTGTGTTGTTCTTGAAGTGAATTTATGCCATTTAAAAATACCAGAGCACAAATGTACCTGCATTAAGTGAAATGGCGTAAAGATTTTAGAAGAGAAGTTTCCTGATGGAACTGGGATGAGGAAGGTGATGACCATCTAAAACAACATATTTATAGTGTAGGGTCTTTGTTTTTTTGAGGTAGAGTCTTCCTTTGTTGTCCTGGGTAGGTACAGTGTAAAGTGCAGTGGTGTCATCATAGCTCACAGCAACCTCAAATTCTTGGGCTCAAGTGATCCTCCTGTTTCAACCTCTTGCGTAGCAGTAGCTGGGACTACAGGTGCTTGCCTGGCTAATTTTTCTATTTTTAGTACCAACAGGGTCTTGCTCTGGCTCAGGCTGATCTCAGACTCCTGAGCTCAAGTGATACTTCTGCCGTGACCTCCCAGAGTGCTAGGATTACAGGCATGAGCCCAGCCTGTTAGTTTGTTCTTTTAAATAGACACAGGGCCCAGGCTGGATTATAGCGGCCCCCATCATAGTTCACTGTAACCTCAAACTCAGGTGATCTTCGTGCTTCAGCGTCCTGAGTGACTGGAACTACAGGCATACACCATCACACTTTGCTAATTTTTTCTCTTCTTTTCTTTTTCTTCCTTCCTTTCCTTCCTTCCTTTTTAAGAGATAGGATGCTTGTCTAGGCTGGTCCTGAACTCCTGGTCTTGAGCAATCCTCATAGCTCAGCCTCTCAATACATTGGGATTATAGGGATAGGCCACTGTACCAGCCACTTATTTAGGATCTTGATTAAAAGCTAATAATTTGTTATCTGGGGAGGTTTTTTTTTTTATTACATGTGTCATTATATGTGGGTATTCACTATGCCTGAGTCCCTACTACTAAGCATACAGAATGGGAAAGAATGTTACCTGGTCAGAAACACCAGTGTCTATAATTATGATGTCCCTGACAAGAAATAAATTCATCGATAGAGTACTAATAAAAAAACCCTAGATAATGATTTCAGTGTTTTTTTTTTTTTTTTTTTTTTTTAATGCTGCCATTAGCTTGCATGATTATACATTTATTACACTTTAAAGGCCAACATGTGCCAGGTACTGGGCTGTGAAGTCACCACATAGCCTCTGCCTCTGAAGTGTTGCAGTCCGGTGGTGGAGATGGGTGTGTAAGGGGACGTGATCACGCAGGCCGCAGCACACCACAGGGCTGCAGGAGGCAGAATCAGGACACAAAGAACAGGCAGGGATCTGCTGATCAGAGGGAAGGATTCGTCACCAGTGGTCGCCCAGGACCTCTTCTGGTGTTCAACCAGACGGTGACTGGTTCCTGAGTACCCATCCTTGAGAACTTTAGTGAACGGCACCTACCAGCACAGCACCTTTCTGAGGCATTTCTCCCTTATATGTGGATTTTAGAGCAGAACTTCCAAGGAGAATGTGACTTTCCTTTACATTTCTGGTTCGTAGGGAACTTGCCTGTGCTGGGCCTTCATCTCTGTGTCCCCAGTTGTCTAGAATGGTACTGTGCATCTTATTGGTGGTTATTACATGTTTTTACAGGGTGAATGAAATTGTTCTAAGAAAATTCATATTATGCAAGAATAATTTGAGGAGTTATTGATTTACTTTATAAATATACTTTATTTTGTAAAAAGATTAATAGAATTATCTATTAATTCTGTAGAATTAATTTAAATAGCAGCTTCCCTAAGTGTTATTTGTGTAATTTCACTAATAACTTTTCTGGTATTCCAGTGTGTAAAGGAAGTCATGCTTGCATAAATACTTTAGATTAGTAGCCCTTGTGATTAAAAGTTCACATTTTGATAGCAGTCAATGTTGTTTTCATTGGTTATATGCCAACAATGTGTGTGTTTTTAACAATTGATGTATTTAGTTTTGTTTCAGAATTCAGACACTAAGGAAGGAAGTGATCCAGGAATTGTGATTTTTAACTTGATTTTTTTTTAATGTAATATTGCCTAATACTTGAATGTTCCTTTTTTTCTTTTAAAGTTTTCTATTAAAAATCTTTGGGCATGATAGCTTTTTCTAAATTCCATATTTAAGTGCTTCTTCTTTATGTTATTTCTTTGGAACACAAATATTGGAATAAATGTTTAAACTTTGTGATCTTTTCAGATGCAGTTAAAAAACTCCAGGACCAAAAACACGACATGGAAAGAGAAATCAAGACCCTCCACAGGAGACTTCGGGTAGGATATAAACCTTCTTGTGTTATCTTGTTGGAGTACAGTTTTCTGATGAAATTGGAGATGTAGTCACAGACCGTGTTATCATCCACCTTCACCTATAGATACAATGATAATATTGGCCCCATTGGGCCTCAGGCAGGAAGCAAATGCCGTCATTTCCAACTGGGACTAGTGCTAGGTTTTAGGTAGAAGCTACTACATATTTGCTTATCCCTAATCTAAAGTCTGAAAGGCTCTGAGATCTGAAAGTTTTTGAGTGCTGGCATGATGTTCAAAAAAAATACACATGGGTTTTTGGATTTGGGGTGCTCAACTGGTAAATACAATCCAGATGTTCCAAAATCTGGAAAAATCCAAAATCCAAAACACTTCTGGTCCCAAGGATTTCAGATAAGCAGTACTCATCCTATAGTAATTTATGGGTGTTAATTTTAGGAAGATGGATTTAGGAAACAAATGTTAAAATTTGAAATGAAAGTTTATTAACTGGATTATACATACAGTGTCCCCACCTCAGCTACTTTTGTGTGAATTTTTGTTTTCTTTGTTCTGTGGATTTCATCAACTTGCCAATAGCAGTATTGCCATGATGCTAAGTGTGGGGAGAAAGTTAATCACCTAATTGGGTCATGCCACAGTTTCTCAGCCTGCCTTCTTAATGTCAAAAGTTGCTTTTGGGGTGAAGGGGTATTGGGCTCAGGTGAGGCCCAGCTGTGGCTCTGGTGGAGGGGAGGCCCTGGGGAGACTTCCCACCCAGCCACACCTCATCCTCCAGGCTGTGGGAGCAGCAGACCATACAGTTCCTTACCCCTCTTTGTATAATTTTGTCTGCCTATATTGAGTTTGTTGTTTTTCTTCTGGCTTCCTCTTCCTTTTTCCTTTTCTTTGATTTTTTTTTTTTTTTCCTGTTAGACTTTGATGTCAGGATATTTATAGTTTTTGGCTGTATGGTTCACATACCATTAATATACCTTCTTGAGATTTTCAGTGGTAAAGTTTTGTCAATTTTGGATCATATTTATTTTTGTAAGGCTTACTTTGAGACTTGCATGAAGAAGGGAGGCTTGATATTATTGTCATTAATATTGATGGGTATTGAGTGCCTATTGCCTCAGTAGGCTAGAAAACCTTTTCCTCATTGAGAACAAGTTTACTATTAATAGCTGGATTGCCTGTTAGACAAAGGTAATAGCAGTTCTCTGGGATAGAATAATCATCATCATTTGGGAGTACAGTACATTATAGCAATCTAATCATAAGCAAATTTTATTGCTTTTAAATTAATTTTTATTGCTCTCTTTTGGAAATAAAAAGTTAGTTTTTTAATATAGGAAGAATCTGCGGAATGGCGGCAGTTTCAAGCTGATCTCCAGACTGCAGTAGTCATTGCAAACGACATTAAATCTGAAGCCCAGGAGGAGATTGGCGATCTGAAGCGCCGGCTACATGAAGCTCAAGAAAAAAATGAGAAACTCACAAAAGAATTGGAGGAAGTAAAGTCACGCAAGTATGTTCTGAGAAGCAAGCGTGTGCTTCTTTTTTGATAGAAAACACTTGAGTCCCAGTTTTGTGGTGTGGTGTTAATGGCATTACCAAGTTTGGCATGATGGATGTTATTCCACTTTTCTTTGCCTTTGTTTTATTTTAGTTTAATTTTAGTTTAGTTTTAGACTCTCACTCTGTCACCCTGGCTAGAGTGCCGTGGCATCAGTCTACCTCACAACAACCTCAAACCCCTGGATTCAAGCAGTCCTTCTGCCTCAGCCTCCCAAGTAGCTGGGATTACAGCCACCCACCACAATTCCCTACTCATTTTTTTCTTTTTATTGGAGATGGGGTTTCACTCTTGCTGCATCTGGTCTGGAACTCCTGAGCTCAAGGGATCCTCCTGCTTCTGCGTCCCACAATGGCAGGATTACAGCGTGTGAGCCACCACTCCTGGCCTTGGGCCTCTTTTTATGATACATGTAAAATAGTGCAGAGTCAGTGTTAGGGATCCACATCTCTTGGGAGCTAGCATGGTCCTGGCATGAGGGTACATTCTCCCCTTTCCCACATCCTCACAATGTAGCCGTGTCAATATCCTCCAGACTGTAGCCTTGTGATGGAGATGTAGACTCTGGAGGCAGGCAGATGGGGTTTCTGTCCAGCTCTGCCTCTTATTAGCTGTGTGATCTTGGTCAGGTACCTTAACTTACCCGAGCCTCAGTTTTCTCATCTTGAAGGTGGAGACATTATTACCTGCTTTACAGGGCAGTGCAGTGTTAATGTCTGCAAAGTGCTCAGGAAGGTGATCAGTACAGGTTAGCTGGTATTTTTGCAGTCTCAAGTAGAGAATGCAGGTGGGTTTCCATGCCTCACTCCTTAAAGGAGTTTTCACTTGTTTTATCTTATAACCTCCCATGATAGTATTTTTCAACCCACCTAACAGAGATCATTGGAAACTAAAAAAAAAATTATTAGATGAAATGACTTTTGTTGTGAGCTATGAGCTTCACAATGAGACTCCCACTATGAGAGAGGTTATTATTGAGAATCTGATTATTCTTACTGTTCTTTTGAGTAATTCTTAAGTAGGTATAAGAAAAAAATTCAAAAAGCTAACAGAATATTTTTGAAAAGCTGTCTTATTTTATTATTGCCTAGCTGTAGTGTACAGCCCAGAGAAAGTACTGCCGAGCACTTCCCTGGCTTCCTTGAGCAGAATGTGTTTCTTTGCTGATATAAAATTTGTATTACATTGCTTTTTTCCCTGTAGACTGTGTATAGCATATCAGAAATGCTTTATTCTGTAGTTTTATCCTGCCTCATTGGATGAAATTCATTAAGGATCATTTAAAGGATCATGTCATTGGATCTCAAAAGCACATCAGTCTTTGAGACATATTTAAAGAAGTACCTTTTGAAGGAAGTAGTACCTTGTAGAGTAGTGGTTCTCAAAGTGAGGTCTGCAGATTCCTGTTGTAAGGCCCTTCCAGGGTGTCTGTGAGGTTAAATTGTTCGTGATGACACTATCACAATGTGCCCTTTCCACAGTGTGGACTTCTGCACTGGCCGTGGAAAGCGAGTATAAACAGTTGATGGATTGAGGCCCGGGCACCAGACTGCCCTGTAGTTGTGTTCTTCACCACTATACACTTAGAGATGCACTTGGTGAAGCAATAAACTATTAACTCTCAGTCCTCTGAGCAAACTCTTTTTAGTGTTACCTATGACAAAATGGGACGTATAAAGAAAGCATTTCTGCTATATCTGCTGTGCTACATAAAATGAAGTATGACCTTGTCTTGAGGAAAGTGTTGTATGATTGTTTTAGTTTGAGCTACTTTTTTTTTTTTTTTTTTTCCTGGAATGCCATTTTTGTTTGGGAATGATTTACAAACCATAGATATTTAGACTTTTGTATTTGGTAGATATTTCTTGAAAATGATTAAGAGAGCCTGTCACTTCAAGGAAAACAAATAACAGTATTTGTTGCCAAAGATAAAATGTGGGCTTTCAAATGAATGTTAGGATTTTGGAAAATGTCTGTCATTGGTGAGCTTGGCAGCTTCTCATATTTAAAGAGTTTTCTGATGAGATCATTGGCAATACGTATATTAACAAATGTCCCTTTAAAAAAGATATATTTTATAATGACAGGCATTTGGAAAATCTGTGTTAACTCAGTGAGCCAATACTTTCCTTCTGACCAGTGAAAGATGTTCAGTTAAATGATCATGTATTGGGTAAAAGATGCATTCATGCATTAAGAGTGGATTATATTGAATGGATTCTAATGGACAGAATAGGAAAAGTTCATTTATATCATTTAAGATTTCACACTGAAACTAAATTTTAAGTTAACTGCCACTCGTTGCATTTTGGTGTAATATCAAGGATGAACAGCCACAGTAATCTATAAAGGCTATACTCTTTTCCGTCTACATACCGATATAAGATCTGCTTTTTTCATATCTCAGTAGATTAAATACAGAAGAAATGAGAATCTAGCTGTCTTTTGTTAAGTCAGACATTAAAGAAATAATTCAAAAATGTAAAGCACTGTTACTCTTATTAATTTTTAGTTTTGGAAAATGTTTAAGTTATTTTTCATAAAAATGTGTTAATCATAGCTAGGTGTGGTAGCTCATGACTATCATTTTAGGACTCTGGGAGGATGAGGCAGGAGCATCACTTGAGCTCAGGAGTTTGCAACCAGCTTGAGCAAGACCTGTCTCTACTGAAAGTAGAAAACTTAGCTGGGTGTGGTGGCAGGCCTCCTAGTTCCAGGTACTCAGGAGGCTTAGAGAGGAGGATTGCTTAAACCTAGGAGTTTGAGGTTGCTGTGAGGTAGGCTCACACCACGTCACTCTAGCCCGGTCAGCACAGTGAGACTCGGTCTCTCAGAAACAAAACAAAATGAAACTTAATCATGTTAAGAAGTCTTGGGTTTGAGTGGCGCCTGTGGCTCAAGGAGTAGGGCACCAGCCCCATATACCAGGGGTGGCAGGTTCAAGCCCGGCCCTGGCCAAAACTGGAAAAGAAAAAAAAGAAAGAAAGAAAGAAAAGAAATCTTGGGTTCATTTTTATTTTTAGATGAATGAAATATTATGTATTCCTTAGTTTTAATTTAATTTAGTAGAAGATAACCTATATAACCAAAAGCTTTTGGAGTCTTCAGTCATTTTTAGGAGTGGAAAAAGGTTCTGAGACCAAATAGTTTGATAATTACAGATTCTGCAGATACTATTACAGATTCCTTATTTAAATGTCTAATCGTGACAGCTCCCCGACTTGAGGTCTTGTGGTACATCTTCAGGCAGAAGGCTCTACTATAAGAGCCAAATGGCCACCAAAGGCAAATTTTCCTCAGGAGTGGCTTAATTTTTGTCTGTCTATCAGTAGACCTGGTAGTTGCATGACATGTACAAACTCTGTAATTATCTTCTTATTCCAGGTGAAAACTTTTGTTTAGTCAACTCAGTGAACTAGACTGGGCCAGAAATGAAGTGGAATTGATTTTTTTCAGATAACTCAGGATGCATCACACTCAACTTCTAGGATACTCAAGTTGCTAATATAAGTCTAGGCCTTTTTTCTATTTGGACATTATAGCAGGTTTCTTGTTTTTTTGTTTTTTTTTTTTTTTTGCTTGTTTTGTTTTGTTTTTTTGGTTTTTTGCAGTTTTTGGCCGGGGCTGGTTTTGAACCTGTCACTTCCAGCATATGGGGCCGGTGCCCTATTCCTTTGAGCCACAGGCACCGCCCATTTCTTTTTTTTTTTTTCTTTCTTTTTTTCTTCTTCTTCTTCTTCTTTTTTTTTTTTTTTTAAAGAGTATGGGCTTTGGTTTCACATCTTTGTTTTTACACGCCTAAACGTGACATATTAGCCAGAGCTAGTGTAATTGTTCACCTGTACTGGCGAGTCCCCGCACTCCTCAGAAGGTTGGACCTTCTTGCCAGCACAGGATCTGGAGATTCCCAGTACTGAGTCAGGACCTCTGGCCAGTCTGCCTCCCATTTTACTGCTAATTGATTACTGATGTCCTCACCTTACACTTACTCAGATGGAAATGGAATTTGATAGTTACTTAACCTGCTTAGCATAACCTGATATAAAAATTTCAATATCATTTCCTGGTATTTACCAAGCAAATGAGAATATTAGACCAGGTAATTTACTAAACTCAACTGATAGAATTTTTTAAAGATAATTTTTAATGCTTTTTAGTTGGGAGGGGAAATGTATATTTTTTAGTACATAGGTAAAGATGCTCTGATTTTAATGCTGTTTTCAGGCAAGAGGAGGAGCGAGGCCGTGTCTACAATTATATGAATGCTGTGGAGAGAGATTTGGCAGCCTTAAGGCAAGGAATGGGGCTGAGCAGAAGGTCCTCGACTTCTTCAGAGCCAACCCCGACTGTGAAGACCCTCATCAAGTCCTTTGACAGTGCCTCTCAAGGTAATCAGTTCCTTACACACTGCTCTGTGGCCACATCTACTTACTGTCTGATATTCTTCACCGTCCTACTCTCTGAATCTCATTAACTTTGGATGTGACATCGATGAGTTAGACTTAATATAAGGTGAAGTTTAATAGGAGATTTGGGATTTATCGTCTTTAGCGGTACTGGTCTCAGACTGGTGCCTTAACTCCACGCAGAGAGTCTTTTCTCCCTGGGTAGATCACATGCATTTCTGTGACTGTAAGTGTCCTCTCTGTGCCTAAGAACTTGTAGATATGTAACTTTAGCTCTTCCTTCCTCTGTGCTCCTCACTGTTATATATCCAGATGCCTCTTTGACACTGACACTCAGGCATCTATCTGCTGAACAGCTCGCTGTCCCCACCTTCAGATGACCACCTCTTTTTATATCTCTCACCTCCTCAGCTTTTAGAAAGGGAAAGTGATGTAGTTTTAAAACAATTAATTATAACATGTTCTAACACATAAATTTGTATCTAGAAATTCTTTAAACTTTGTAGCAGGCTATTGTAATCTGTATTCTGTGAGTATACACAAATCAGTTTTCTTTGAAACTTAGTATCAAACTAAAAGGCTGGGCATGGTAGCTCATGCCTGTAATCCTGGCACTCTGGGAGGCTGAGGTGAATGGACTGCCTGAGCTCACAGGTTGGAGACCAGCCTGAGCCAGAGCGAGACCTCATCTCTAAAAACAGCCAGGCATTGCGGCGGGTACCTGTAGTCCCAGCTACTTGGGAGGGTCAGGCAAGAGAATCGTAAGCCCAAGAGTTTTGAGGTTGCTGTGAGCTATGATGCCACGACACTCTACTGAGGGCAAAATAAAATAAAACAAAATCAGACTAAAAGTTACGTGTATGCTTTAGACATTCTAGAGTGCAGTTAGACAATATCTTCCAGTTTAAAATGATATATACACAGGAACTGAAGTTCTTACACTGGCATAAATGTATAAAGACAGATATACAGAGTTTTTAATATAGTGTGTTTGAGGAAATAGCCTCAATATTATTTAAATGCCTATTAAAAGGATTAAGACAATTTTGACCCATTAATACAGTAACAATTCCACTCCTAGTTATATATTCAAAAGAATTGAAAAACAGGCATCTAGACAAATATAGATGGTCGCTGACTTACAATGGTCTGGCTTACAATTTTTTGATGTTGTGACGGGGGTGATGCTATGCATCTTTTGATAAGGATGACATTGATCTTGAAGCACTAATGTTAAAATATGCCTACAGTTCTTTGTACAAATGTGCCACCTGAACAGTTGCTCTGCAGTCCTTTAGAGCAGGTTGCAGACTGGTACATGTAGATATGTAGTGTGATCCTCTTTTGTTTATTTAAAGTACAGAGATAGCTAAATGTATTTCTATTTAAAATGCAAAAAAGATGCAGTTGGAACTGTTTTTGGTGGCTGTCTCTGGGTAGTATGATGGGGTTTGGAAGGAGGACTTTAAAGTATATATGCTTCAGGTTGGGGAAGCGAGCATGTACCAGCAGCTCAAGCTCTTTGAGAGGCTGAGGTGGGAGGAGTTCTTAAGCCTAGGAGTTTGAAATGTGAGATGATCTCAACTGTGAACAGTCTCTGTAGTCTAGCCTGGGCAACATAGCAAGACCTTATTGCTTTAAAAAAAAAAAAAAGACAAAATAAAATGTATATGTGCATTGAAAATAAAATGTTGGGGGAATGACTCCATTAAATTAAAACGTGCAACTACTTAAAATGTTCATAAATCAAACTGTAATGCAGATGATGATATAACTGCTTCTATACTAATCTTTTTTAAAAAGCCAAATAATGTTATTTTATAATAAAATGTATCTAAATGACTGATCAATTACAATCTTAGTTATATAGTCAAAGGAATTGTAAAACAGATGTTCAGACAAATACAGTAGTTTAACTTAGCAATTTTTTGACTTGATGATGGTGCAAAAGCAATACATGTTTGGTATGGTGGTCAATAAATTACATGAAATACTTTATACTTTATTATAAAATAGGCTACATGTTAGATAATGCTATCCAACTCTCTAGGCTAATGTAAATGTTCTGAGCACATTTAATCTAGGCTAGGCTATGATGTTTAGTAAGTTGGGTGTATTAAATGCATTTCTAATTACAATACTATCAAATTATGATGGGTTAATTGAGACGTAACCTTGTTGTTAATTGAGAAACATCTATACTTACACATAAATGTTTGTAGCAGCAGTTAGCTTAGTGATGGAAGTGACTCATGTTCATGCATTATATGAATGGATAAACAGAATGTGGTATATCCATACAATGAAATATTATTCAGCCATAGAAAGAAATGAAGTACTGGCATGTACTATGACATTATGTTAATTAAAAGAAGCCAGATACAACAGGCCACATACTGTAAGATTCCATTTATATGAAATATCCAGATTAGGACAAGTCATAGAAATAGAAAGCATGTTGGTGATTGCCTGGGCTTAAGGAAAGGGTGGATGGGGAGCGATTGCTTAATACGTCCTAAGTTACCTTTTGGGGGTGATAAAAATGTTTCAGAACTCAGGAGAAGTGATGGTTGCACGATGTTGTGAAGGTACTAATGCAACTGAGCTGTATGTTTTAAAATGGTTAACTTGGTCATGTGAATTTTATCTCAATAAAAAACAATACACCTACAGATAACAATTCTAAACATAAATATTTGGCTACATAAAAGGTCCACAGTGATCTGCTGTTGCTTGCCACATGGTGTGATGTCCCTGAGTTCATTTGTGTATCTTGTTTTTAATTCAGTTCAACTGCAAATGACCATTTTAATGGAGCTTTTACCAGAATCTGAGCTATGCCCAGGTACCTAGTAAGTAATAAGTTAGACTTGTCAACAGTTGAGTATTGAGAGGGATAATGATATGCAAACAAATAATTACGCATTCCTGTGTTAAATATGAGTCTGGAAATGCAAGAGGTATGAAGTGATAGACTCTGCAGGAGTTCATCATTCTTTTGTTCGATACACAGTTTTTTTTGAGACTGTGTTGCCCAGGCTGGTCTTGAACTCCAAGGCTCATGCAGCCATCTTACCTTAGCCTCCTGAGTAGCTGGGACTCAGGCGCGTGCCACCATACCTGCCTTAATACTCAGGTGTCAAACATCTGCCGCAGGCCCAGCTTCTTACATGATGCAGTTATAGAAATACTCCTCATGGGAGTTTCGTACCTAGATTTCACTGTTCATGGAGCACTTTAACCACATGATGTAATTAAACAACAAAAATGAAATAACTAGCACAACCAGGGTTGGAAATAAACATGACTACTCTAGGAAGCAAACATTTCACCTGGTGGGAGGAGAAGCACCTGTATGCTGGAGCACAGCTGTGAGTGTTGAGCAATGGTTAGGCATCAACCAAGACAGTTTCTAGGAGCATTCAAGAATATTGGTTAAGGTGCAGTGGGTGGGGACCTTACCCAGAGTCATAGCTCAGGGAGCACAGTAAGGAGGTAGAGAGCTGGATACAGCATATGATCCTGAGCAGTGGAAATCTGATGAATCAGGCAAGTGATTGTGACTGACTGCAATTGGCTGGCCACCCACAAAGTCTGGGACGGTAGAAAGCCTTTCTGGAGTTTTCAGTTGTTGGGGGAAGCTCTGCATTGAGTGGAAAGCTTTGAAGAGCATGCAGACTCAAACAGTATACAGCAACCAGATCTGAATGCTGCTTGGAATGGACTTGCCATAGGTTTGGTGGCTGGCGAGGCAGCCATACTGAGGTCTAGGTGGCCAGGGGCTGCCATTGTGGGAAGGTCGTGAGAAGGTCTAAGCAGGGGCCTAAAGCACAGCCTTCTTAATTCCATCTGCTGGGATCAGAACTCCACTCTTGGGACAGTCTGAGGGACTTCCATACCCCATGGGAACTGGAGTCAGGGGCTCTGTGAGACCTGCACCTGAATGATCCTTGTGAGCTTTAAAATCCCAACCCCACCAGGGTCTGAATGCTGAGGAAACAATGAGGCTATCACAAAAGACAACTGAGTTTGGAATAAGGGCCATAGAGATTGCTGGGTATGCTCTGTCTCCTAAAAAACCCACAGGGCTATCTGGTGTCCCGGGGACATATTGCAACATACTCTCATCAACAGCAAGGGCTTCTGTTTGAAAGAAAGGAGGCAGTGAGAAGGAAAAGGGAGGGCAAGGAACCAACAGAAAAATTCAGGCAACATGAGAAACCCAAACAGAGGAACTCCCTCAAGGGACCATGTGGCGGCTACTGCAGAAGACTTCACCTATAAGGAATTAATAAAGAATTAATGGACTTGACAGAAAGAGAATTTAAAATATGGATGATCAAGACAATTAAAGGAATGGGTGAGAAAATGGAAATACAAAACCAAAAGTTGGACAAGAGATCCATAGAATATAGAAAGGATATGGCGGAGCTTAAGGAAATGCAGGAGACAATCAGGGAATGTAAAGATGCTGTAGAAAGTATCAAAAATAGGTTAGATGATGGAGAAGAAAGAACCTCAGAGCTAGAGGATAAAGTGTTTGAGTTAACCCAGGTAATTAAAGAGGTAGAAAAGGAGAGAGGGAGAGAGAGAGAGAGCAGAATAGGTGCTTAGGGAACTATGAGACTCCGTGAAGCATTCAAATATGTGAATAATGGGGAGCCCTGAAGGGGAAGAAGATTGTCTGAAAGGAATGGAAGCTCTAGTAGAGACCATCATAAATGACAACTTCCCAAGTATTACTAAAGACCCCAACATACCCCTTTCTACTGGATATTGAACCCCGGGTCATCCCAACTCGGAGCTTCTCTAAAACACATTGTAATGAACCAATCCGAAGTCAAGGTGAAAGAGAAAATTTGCAAGCAGCCAGGAGTAAGTGCCATCTGATCTATAGGGGCAGAGTCATTAGGATGATAGCAGACATTTCAGTTGAAACCTTCCAAGACAGAAGCATGGTCATCTACCTTCAACATTCTTAAACAAAACAGTTTACAGCCCAGAATTCTGTATCCTACTAAACAAAGCTTCAAAATTGATGGAGAAATCAAATCTTTGGCAGATATATAAACACTGAGGAAATTCACCTCAAGACCAGCTCTAGGGGAAATACTTAGCCTGTTCTCAACACTGACCACCACACTGGACCACTAGCAAAGTAAACACCCAGAAGCTAAAGGACAAAGCTCAGCTTCCACAATGGCACAAAAGATAAAACTACACAAGGGACTTTCACAAAATATGAATACAACACCACCACACTTACCAATTCTCTCCACAAATGTCAGTGGGCTGAATTCACCACTGAAGAAGCACAGGCTGGCTGATTGGATAAAAAAGGATAAGCCATCCAAAACAACAAGGAGACACACCTAGCTTTGAGGGACAAATCAAGACTCAGGGTTAATGGGTAGAAAACAGTATTTCAAGAAAATGGAAATCGGGAAAGGAGGAGTTGCAATCTTAACTCTTGGATACAAGTGGATTTAAAGCAACTAAAGTTAAGAAAGACAAAGATGGACACTTCATTTGGAGCAAAGGAACAATACAACAAGAAGACATTTCAATTTTAAATATTTATGCACCCAACTGAAATGTTTTCAGATTTATGAAACAGGCCTTGAGTGTGGTTTGAGCAATATAATATCCCATAACACCATAATAGCTGGGGACTTTAACACCCCTCTCACAGAACTGGACAGATCCTCTAAACAGAAACTAAAGAAAGATGCCAATGAATTAAATGTGACCCCAGAACAAATGGGATTGATAGACCTATGCAGAACACAGCATCCCAAAGCTAAATATATATGTTTTCTTGTCAGCCCATGGAACATACTACAAAACAGACCACATCCTAGTCTATAAATCAAATGTTAGCAAAATTTAAAAGAATAGAAATTATACCTTGTGTCTTCTCAGACCACAAGGCAAGAAAGATGGAATTCAACTCCAATAAAAATGTTCATCTCCACACAAAGACTTGGAAATTAAACAACCTTATGCTGAATAACAGTGGGGTTCAGGAAGAGATAAAAGAGGAAATTGTTAAATTCCTCAAACACGGCAACAATGAAGATACAAGTTACCAAAACTGGTGGGATAGAGAAGGAGGGAAATGTATCACATTAGCTGCCTACATTTGAAAACAGAAAGAGAACACATCATTAAAAACTCATGAACCATCCTATGGAACTGGAAAAAGAAGAACAATATAATTCCAAACCCAGCAGAAGAAAAGGAATAATCAGAATCACATCAGAGATTACTGAAATTGAAAACAAAAGCATCATTCAGAAAATTACAAAACAAAACATTGGTTTTTTGAAAAAATATGTAAAATCGACAACCCTTTGGGCAGATTAACTAGGAACAGAAAAGTAAAATCTCTAATAACCTTAATCAGAAACAGTAAAGGGGAAATAACAACAGACGCCACAGTGATACAAGAGATCATCTCTGAGTACTACAAGAAACTCTTAGGTCCAGAAATTTCACAATGTGGAGGAAATGGATCAATACCTAGAATCCTATCCTCTCCCTAGACTTAATGAAGAAGAAATAGATCTCGGCTCAGTGCCTGTAGCTCAAGCAGCTAGGGTGCCAGCCACATACACCAGAGCTGGTGGGTTCAAATCCAGCCTGGGCCCGCCAAACAACAATGACAACTACAACCAAAAAATAGCCAGGCATTGTGGCGGGTCCCTGTAGTCCCAGCTACGTGGGAAGCTGAGGGAAGAGAATCACTTAAGCCCAAGAGTTTGAGGTTGCTATGAGCTGTGATGCCAGGGCAACAGCTTGAGATTCTGTCTCAAGGGGGAAAAAAAAAAAAGAAGAAGAAGAAGAAGAAATAGATCTCTTGAACTGAGATCAAAGAAAAAAAAATCTCCCTACAAAGAAATGCCTGGTCAAGATGGCATCACATCAGAATTCTGTCAAACCTTCAAAAAAGTGCTAATACCCATACTGCAGAAATTATTCCAAAAAATTGAGAAGGAAGGACTCTTCTCCAGCATGTTCTATGAAGCAAACATCACCCTCATACCAAACCATGAAAAGACGCAACTAAAAAAGGGAGAATTTCAGACCAAGCTCACTAATGAATATAGATGCAAAAATTCTCAATAAAATCCTAGCCAATAGATTACAGCTACACATTAAACAAATCATTCATCATGATGAAGTAGGTTTCATCTCAGGGATGCAAGGCTGGAGTTACACGCACAAGTCCATAAATATGATTCACCTTATCAACAGAAGCAAAAGCAAAGACCATGTGATCCTCTCAATAGATGGAGAGAAAGCATTCGATAAAATTCAGCATCTTTTCTTCTCTTTTCTTTTTTCTTTTCTTTTCTTTTCTTTTCTTTCTTTTTTTGGGACAGAGTCTCAAGCTGTCACCCTTGGTAGAGTGCCGTGGCATCACAGCTCACAGCAACCTCAAACTCTCAGGCTTAGGCAATTCCCTCACCTCAGCCTCCCACGTACCTGGGATTACAGGTGTCCGCTACAAGGCCTGGCTTTTGTTGTTGTTGTTGTTGTTGTTGTTGTCATTGTTGTTCTAGCAGGCCCAGCTGGGTTCAAACCTGCCAGCTTCAGTATATGTGACCGGCAACCTACCAGCTGAACTATGGGTGCCGCCTCAGCATCCTTTTCTATATTAAAAATACAGACATAGGCGGCACTTTTCTTGATCTTAGATTGAAACTGTCTACGACAAACCCACAACTAATGCTGTACTGAATGGAGTAAAACTGAAAGCTTTTCCCCTTAGAACTGGAACCAGACAAGATTGTCCTGTTTCCATTGCTATTCAACATAGTGCTGGATGTTTGAGCCAATACAATCAGGTGAAAGAAGGAAATAAAGGGCCTCCAAATGGGTGCAGAGGAGGTCAGACTCTCACTTTTGCTGACGATAAGATCTTATACTTAGAGAACTCCAAAGACTAAACCACAAGACTCCTGAAAGTGATCAAAAAATACAGTCTCAGGATATAAAATCAATGCCCACAAATCAGTAGCCTAGTATATGGCAATAACAGCCAAGATGAGAAGCTAATCAAGGACACAACTGACTGTAGCTTCAAAAAAAGAAAAAGAAATACCTAGGAATATACATAACAAAAGAGGTAAAGAACCTCTACAAAGAAAATTATGAAACCCTAAGAAAACAAATAGAAGAAATTAACAAATGGAAGAACATACCATGCTCGTGGCTTGGAAGAAACAACATTGTGAAAATGTCTATACTACCCGAAGCAATCTAGAGATTCAATGCAATCCCCATTAAAATACCAACATCATACTTCCAAGATTTGGAAAAAAATAATTCTTCATTTTGTATGAAACCAGAAGAAACCATGTATACCTAAGGCAATTCTTAGTAATAAAAACAGTCATTGGTAGCACCCTATCAGCCTTTGGCTATACTACAAGTCCACACTATCAAAACAGCATGGTATTGGCACAAAAGTAGACACGTCAGCATTTGGAACTGAATAGAAAACCATGAGATGAAACTAACTTACAGCCACCTGATCTTTGATGAACTAAACAAGGACTTACTCTGGGGAAAATAATCCCTACTCAATAAGTGGTCCTGGGCGAACTGGATAACCACATGTAAAAGACTGAAACGGGAGCCACACCTCTTACCACTTACAAAAATTGATTCAAGATGGATAAAAGATTTAAATCTAAGGCATGAAACAATAAACATCCTTGAAGAAAGTGTGGGGAAAACCCTTGAAATTATTGATCTGGGCAAAGATTTTATGAAGATTTCTGTGGCAGTTGCAACAACAACAAAAATAAACAAATGAGACTTAATTAAACTGAACAGCTTCTGTACAGATAAGGAAAAAACAACCACAGCAAACAGACAACCTTCTGAATGGGAAAAGGTATTGCGTATTATGAATCAGACAAAAGCCTGATAACTAGGATCTGTAGAGAACTCAAATTAGTCAACAAAAAAAGACCCAACAATTCCATAGATCACTGGGCAAGAGACATGAATAGAACCGCAGATGAAAGGCTAACAAACATATGAGAATATGCTCATCGTCCCTAATCATCAGAGAAATGCAAATCAAAACTACTCTGAGATACCACCTAACCCCAGTGAGAATGGCCCACATGACAAAGACGCAAAGCTGCGTGCATGTGGAGAGAAGGCAACACTTTTACACTGCTGGTAGGACGGTAAAGTAATACAGCCTATTTGGAAGGAAGTATGGAGAATCCTCAAAAAACTTAAATTAGACCTTGCATTTGGTCCTGCAATCCTATTACCCAGAAGAAACCCATCTACCCAGAAGAAAAAAGATATCCTTTTATCATAAGGACATTTGCACTGGACATCGCAGCTCAATTTACATTTGCCAAAATGTGGAAATACCCTAAATGCCCACCAACCCAGGAATGGATTAGCAAGCTGTGGTATATGTATACCGTGGTGACATGACCCCTACGGCCCTGGTCTCAGTCGCTGCACGAAGGAACCAGGTGTGACATGGATTAGAAGTACAAGCTTGCAAGAGGTGGGCTTACCTTAAGTGTAGGGTAGCCCTGAGCCCCTTCTGCAATGGCTATTTATTAAGGTGTGGACAGTTAAGGTAATGACATGTGAGGGCTGCATGCAGAAGGATGGCCACCTGCTCTTTCCTCACATGTTCTTTCCCCTCAACCCCCATGAAGAAGTACCAAGCATCAATGTTTAACACATGCTTACTAACGAGGGACTGGTCTTATCTCATTCTGGAACACTGAGTTCCTTGGGGGACTGCCCCTAAGTCACAAAACGTCTCTAGGCTTGCCAGGAGACTGTCCTGTTCTCAGCGTTTCCTTTTAATGTGGTAAGAATCAGTAACTGTGCTTTACAAGCATGGTGTCCATTCCTCTACCAGGGGTCCTCAAACTTTTTAAACAGGGGGCCAGCTCACTGTCCCTCAGACCATTGGAGGGCCGGACTGTAGTTTAAAAACAAACTATGAACAAATTCCTATGCACACTGCACATATCTTATTTTGAAGTAAAAAAACAAAACTAGAACAAATACAATCATACTGCCTTATGTGGCCCATGGACCGCAGATTGAGGACCCCTGCTACACCATGGAATATTATTTTACCATTAAAAAAGAGATGTTACAGCTTTTGTATTTACCTGGATGGAATGGAACACATTGTTCTTAGCAAAGCATCACAAGAATGGAGAAGCAAGAATCCATTATACTCAATTCTAATATGAAGGCAGTAGATGTGCTAATACAGGGAGGGGTAGGGGATTAAAGGGAAGGGGTCAGGGGAAAAGGGCGGGGGATTGGGAGTCAGAGTATATGGCACACCTCTTGGGGACCAGGCACAATTATAAGGGGGACTTTACCTAACAAATGCAAGCAATATAACCTGGTTCTTTGTACCCTCAATGAATTCCCAACAACAAAACAAAACAAAAATTGTAAGAGGGACTTTATGTAACAAATGCAATCAATGTAACCTAATTCTTTGTATCCTCAATGAATCCCAAATACCAAAAATATAATAAAAGAAATAAAAATCCAGGAGCAGTGTAATCCTCATGCCTGTAATCCCAGCAGTCTGGGAGGCTGAGATGGGTGGTCTGCTTGAGCTCAGGAGACCAGCCGGAGCAATAGCAAGACCCCCCGTCTCTACTAAAAATAGAAACACTAGCTATGTGTGGTAGAAGGGTTGCCTGTAGTTTCAGCTACTTGGGAGGCTGAGGCAAGAGGATCTCTTGAGCCTAAGAGTTGAGATTGCTGTCAACTATGATATCAAGGCCCTCTATCCAGGGTGACAGAGTGAGATTCTGTCTCAGAAAAAAAGAGTATTGGTTAATCTGGTGAATCCTTAAGTGGAGACCAGTTTAGAAAGCCTCCAATGTAATGGTGCATTCATTATTTGCTTACTTGTTTGTTGTTTCTGTAGTACCAAATCCTGCTGCAACTGCAATTCCTCGAACACCCCTGAGTCCAAGTCCTATGAAAACTCCTCCTGCAGCAGCTGTGTCCCCTATGCAGGTAAGTGCGCGCCTGGGACATGGAAGGTTCTTGGGGCCTAAGAATCTGAAAGCTAAGGGGATTTCTTCTGCATTTACATGTTGATCGGGTAGGCAGATGACTGCTGCATGAGGGTTATATTTGGGCTTTGTTTCTTAAAATATGTGAATATCCTCAATTGAGATAAATTATATAGATATAAATTGTGTTATTCTTCTGAAAAACTCGAATGCTAGTAATAGATAATAACAAATGAACACTTACTGTGCGCTCTAAACTGTTCCAAATGCTTACAGTGTTAACTCCTTTAATACAACTCTACGGGGTATTAGAGATGTATTAAGATTACGTATTTAAGTTTTTAATTGTTATTTCAGGTTAATTTGAGGGTACAGAGAACAAATGTTTGCATTTGTTAGGTAGAGTGCCTCTTACATCTGTGTCCTGCCACCAGAAGGTGTGTTGTGTGCCATAACCTCGTGGCCATTGAGTGGGGGCATGCCCATCTCCTGCACCTGTTTCTCACGGGTGGAGACTGGCCCAGGAAGGCCCAGTGACTTGCTGAGGCTCACACAGTGGGATTCAGACCCAGGCCATCTGGCCCGACAGAAGACACCCCACTGAGCGCCTCTCAGCAGGATACAGAGTTTGCACGTCTCACTTTGCTGCATTGCCCATCATCTCAAAACTGAGTGGCTTACAAGAGCAGTTTTATTAGTTCTTAAATTTTTGGCTAAATGGTTCTTTATTGGCTTTGCCTGGGCTTACCCCTAAATGCTATTCTAGATATGCCCTAAAACAGCCTAAAAATGAGATTCAAAAGGACCAGGGAGACCTGTGAGTCATGGTGGCCGACAGCTTATGAAGTGCTTCCCCCTGGGTCTCAATTCTTAGGTGTCATAGTCTGCTCGTGGTGAGTGTCGGCTGTCTTTGTGATTTGCTTGGAGTGAATAGAACGTGGCAGGAGTGATGGAATAAGGCTGTTACTTCCAAAGTGAGGTTATGAAAGGATTTGCTTCTATGTGGAGTAATCCTGTTGCTGTCTCTTGAGATCCCTCTGGGGGCGCCCAGTTGCTATGTGTGAGCCAACCCTGTGGAGAGGCCCATATACACAAGCTTGGAGGCAGAGCTCCGGAGGCTTGTAGGGAGCACATAGAGAGCTTGGAGGCAGGTCTTCTTCCAGTTTTTCTCCAGATACCCACGCACGGGCCTGCTGGCAGCTTGATTGCCTCCCCATGAGACCTTGAGCCAAAGGCACCCAGCTGAGCTTTCTGACCCATAGAAACTATGAAATCAGGAACGTTTATTGTTTTATGCCACTAAAGTTTTGAGGAAATTTGTCATGTAGCATAGATAACTAATATAGCAACTTACTTACCTCCAGAATAATGTAATAATTTTTAAAGGAATACAACAAAATACAAGACTCAATAATGAAAAGTACAGAGTCTGGCATACATTAAAAAGTTGCTAGACAATAAAGAAGAAGAACAGTGTGACCTGTAATCATGAGAAAAGTCTATCAAGAGATAGGGATCTGCAAGGGATAGAAATGGTGGGAGTAGCATACTGGATGCTGACGTGCTGTCTGCTCTAGTATGTAAAGGGAGACAGGCACAGATGACACGAGAAGTAGAAGATAAGGAAAACGGCAGAGGGAAGATCATCCAAGGACATGGCAGTAGAGACAGGAAAAGAATGGGGAAAAATGAACTTGTGAGAGAGAATCAAGGGGTCTTCCATGCCCCAAATTTGAGTCCAATTAAAAATAAGGGTCACAGCAGGTGAGGGAGGTTGTGTTTAAAGAAATAATAGCTGAAATTTACCCAGATCTGATAGAAATTACATATTCATAGATTCAAGAAAGTAATCTAAAACAAGAGAAGCATAAATAAACTCCCCCCACCAATCTCTGCTACAGGGCACTGCTGGAAAACCAGTGATGATTTAAAAAGCTCTTAAGGACAGCTGGGTAAGAATGACCAGAATTTTAGTGAGAAGCAATGCAAGTCAAAGGAGAATGGAATGGCATTTTTAATGCTGAAAGAAAAACAACTTAAGAGTTCTGTATCCTTGGCTCAGTGCTCAGTGCCTGTGGCTCAAGTGGCTACTGCACCAGCCACATACATCTGAGCTGGTGGGTTTGACTCCAGCCCAGGCCCGTCAAACAACAACGGCTGCAACTAAAAAGCCGTTTTTGGTGTGGCTGTGGTGTGGCCGGCACCTGTAGTCCCAGCTACTTGGGAAGCTGAGGCAGGTGATTTGCTTGACCCCAGGAGTTGGAGGTTGCTATGAGCTGTGATGCCACGGCACTCTACGCAAGGGGACAGCTTGAGGATCTGTCTCAAGTAAATAAATAAATAAGTAAATAAAATGTGTTTATCTTTAAAGAAAAAATAGAAAAGAGCTCTGTATCCTCAAAACAAACAAACAACTACAAAAAAAAGAGTAAAATCAAAATTTGTTGGCTAGGTGTGGTGGCTCACAACTGTAATCCTAGCACTCTGGGAGGCCAAGGTGGGATCATTGCCTGAGCTCAGGAGTTCAAGACCAGCCTGAGGCTCGGTGCCTGTGGCTCAAGCGGCTGAGGCACCAGCCACATACACCTGAGCTGGCAGGTTTGAATCCAGCCAGGGCCCGCCAAACAACCATGACGGCTACAACCAAAAAAAAAAAAAAAATAGCCAGGCGTTGTGGCAGGTGTCTGTAGTCCCAGCTACTTGGGAGGCAGAGGCAGGAGAATCGCTTGAGCCCAGGAGTTGGAGGTTGCCAGGGTGACAGCTTGAGGCTCTGTCTCAAAAAAAAAGACCAGCCTGAGCAAGAGTGAGACCCCCGTCTCTACTAAAAATAGAAAAACTAAAGCAAGATTGCTTTAGAGTTTGAAGTTGCTATGTTCTGTCATGCCGCAGCACTCTACCCAGGGTAACAGAGTGAGACTGTCTAAAAAAAAAAAAAAAAATTAAAATTTGTTAGATAAATAAAAGCTAAGGGAATTTATCATTTGCAGACCTTTGGGAGAAAATACATGAAGTATTGGTGAGACTGCTCTGTAATCTTTGCAACTTCCTATGAATCCATAATTATTTCAAAATAAAAAGCATTCCCACAAAGAAAAGTCCAGGCCCAGGGAATTTTACTGGTGAATTTAATCGAACCTTTGTGGAAGAAATCCTGTGCAAAGTCTTTCAGAAAAGAGAAGAGAAAGACTTCTTTCCAGTTCATTTTATGAAGCCAGCATTACCTGATAGCATAAGCAAAAACATCCCAAAAAAGAAAACTGATAACTAATATTCCTTATGATTATAAATGTGGGCTTAAAAGAATATATTAGCAAATTGAGTCCATCAGTATATAAAAATGATAACCCACCATTATTAAATATGGTTTATCCCAGAGATGCAGGGGTAAAATTTACCTCCACAGAATAAAGGAGGAAAGGCGGTGCCTGTGGCTCAGTGGGTAGGGCGCTGGCCCCATGTACCTAGGGTGGTGGGTTCGAATCCGGCCAAACTGCAACAAAAAATAGCTGGACGTTGTGGCCGGCACCTGTAGTCCCACCTACTTGGGAGGTTGAGGCAGGAGAATTGCCTAAGTCTAGGAGTTGGAGGTTGCTGCGAGCTGTGACACCATGGCACTCTACCAAGGGCAACAAAGTGAGACTGTTTAAAAAAACAAACAAAAAAGAATAAAGGAGGAAAAAACACTAATCTTAGTATCTATCTGTAGAAAAATATTTGACAAAATTTCACATCTATTCATAATAAAGCCTCTTCAGTGAACTAGAAACAGAAAGGAATTTCCTCAGCCTGATAAAGGGCATCTATGGAAAGCCTACAGCTGACAGCGTGCTTTGTGGAGAGGCTGGATGTACTCTCTGTAGAATTAGGAGCACAGAGGCAGCGGTTTTCACTATCACCACTTCTGTGTTCAACACTGTGCTGGAGCTCTTGCTCTGGGAAGTCAGGCAAAACTAAAATAAATAAAATTTTAAGGGTGGCGCCTGTGGCTCAGTGAGTAGGGCGCCAGCCCCATATGCCGAGGGTGGCGGGTTCAAACCCAGCCCCAGCCAAACTGCAACAAAAAAAATAGCCGGGCGTTGTGGTGGGCGCCTGTAGTCCCAGCTGCTTGGGAGGCTGAGGCAAGAGAATCACCTAAGCCCAGGAGCTGGAGGTTGCTGTGAGCTGTGTGATGCCACGGCACTCTACCAAAGGGCCATAAAGTGAGACTCTGTCTCTATTAAAAAAAGGTAAAAATAAAAAATAAAATAAAATTTTAAAAGTAAATACATAAATAAGAGAGAAAAGGAAAAGAAAGGGATATAGATCGGAGGAAGTAAAACCGTCATTACTTTCAGATAACATGATCATGTATGTAGAAAATCCAAAGGGGTCCACACAAACGCCTTCTCGAGTTGAATAGCATCGCAGGATACAATGTCACTGTACAAAAATCATTTATTTTTCTACATGTATGTTTCAGCATAAACAATTGAAAATACTTAGCAGTAAATTTAATGAAATGTGTACAAAACCCATGCAATGGAAAGTATGAAAATATTCCTGGGAGATATTAAAAAAATAAAAGAAATATCATATTTATGGATTAGAAGCCTTAATACTGTGAATATCTTGCAGATCTTCTTCAAATTAATCTATAGATTCAACATATAATCCCAGTTAAAATCCTAGTGCTCTTTGGGTAGACATGGACAAGATAAGTGTCTATGGAAGTGCAAACTTCCCTGAACGTCCAGAGCATCGAGGAGGAAAAAAGAACCAATTTGGAGAACTTGTGCTCCCTGATTCCAGCACTTAGTATACGTTAGAGTGACCGAGACAGCGTGGTGCTGATGCCTGTTGTCAGTGAAGACGTTAGATCAGTGGGGCAGATAAAAAGCATTCAGAAGCCAGTCGCTTGATCAGCAGCAGTTACCTTGATGCCAAGGTGAGTCAGTGGGACAAGGGTGGAGTTTTCAAGAAAGGTTCTGAAACAGCTAGATAACCAAATGGGGAGGAAAAAACCTTCAACCCTTACGTCATGGCATACACAAAACATTGAAATTGACCGTAGGTCTAAATGTAAAAACTAAAACTATAAAACTTTTATTTATATATGTATTTAGCTTCAGCCTTGGAAATAGCTGTGCCTACAGGTGTGTGTGACTATGCCTAGCTAATTAAAAAAATTATTTTTGTGGACATGGGACCTTGCGCTATTGGCTAGGCTGGTCATGAACTTCTGTCTTAAGTGATCCTCCCATCTCTGCCTCCCAAAGTGCTGTGATGACAGATGGGAGCCACCATGCCTAGCCTGTAAAACTTTTAGATGAGAACATGAGAGAAAATCCTTAGACCTTTAAGAATACAAAGATTTCTTATATAGGATGTAAGAAAGCATAGGTCATAATGGCAAATTGATAAATTTTGCATCAAAATTTAAAGCTTTCTGATGCTCTGACTGAAGACCAGCAGTTATGCTATAGCTGTTGGTTTCGAACAGACCTAAACAACTGTCTTCCTGTGGTCTCTTGGCTGTTTGGAATCTCAGCAGAGAATGTCTGTTTCATTTGGAAGAAACAACCCACAGCTCTCCCTCTCACTGGAAGGACCCAGGAATGCGGCACATAATCACTTCTGACTCTCAGAGATGGGTAGCTAAGCACGGGGAACATACCTGCCCAGAATCGTTCTATTTTTATGGTCTTGTTCTTGTTGCTGCTATAAATGGGCATTGATAAGTCACATTCATGCTTAAGACCACAATGAATGAAAATCTAACCAAAATGCAAAATATAAACAAAAAAATTTTTTAAGCTTTCGGCAAGCAAATGTGAAGGCGAGCTGAGGTCTGGGGAGGGTGTATTACAGTACACTCGTCTGACAAAAAGTGCACTATCTCTCAATAGGAGGATGCCAGCCCAGTGAGTAATGGTTAAAAGACCCAAAAAGACCCTTCCCAAGAGACTCTATACGAATGGCTATAAGCACATGAAAACATGCTCAGTGTCATTAGTCATCAGGGAAATGGAAATGGGGTGAACAGTGAGATCTCTCTCTACACCCTTCAGAAGGGCCAGAATTTAAAAGGCTCATGATAGCAAGCATGGGTGTGGAGAAGATGAACTCCTCCCCATACCTGCTGGGAGTATGAAAAGAGTGGTTAGAAGTTGGCCAGATCAAGCAGGGCTGGGGGAAAGCGGAGGGAATGGAGCATGAGAAAAAGCACAGACAAGCAGGCAGGTCTGCGGGGTAGAGAGGAAGGAGTGTGGTGTACTTGAGCGGTATGTAGAGGTGGCAGGAAGGTTTTGAGTCCTTGTGTGTGTACTTCTGGCTTCTTGGGGGAAGCTGTGGAGATGAGGAAGCCAGTGACAAAGCTGTCGCCTGGTGCTGGATTGAGATGCCAGGCACACGGGGGCAGCTGTGCTAAGGAGTTAGTGGGCTGGTGACAGTATTGAGATCTCTTTAAAGACAGGGCATGAATGGCCAGTACAACTGCAGTAGGAGCACACCTGCATTTCAGTTTGGAGCATGCTTTTATTTTATTTACTTTATTTATTTGAGACAGAGTCTCACTGTCATCCTGGGTAGAGTGCTGTGGCATCATAGCTCCCAACAACCTCAAACTCCCAGGCACAAGTGAACCTCTTGCCTCAGCCTCCTGAGTAGCTGGGATGACAGGCACTCACCACAATGCCCGGCTAAGTTTCTGTTTTTAGTAGGGAAGAGGGTCTTGCTGTTGGCTCAGGCTGATCTCAAACTCCTGAGCTCAAGCAGTCTACCTGCTTCGGCCTCCCAGAGTGCTAGGATTGCACGTGTCAGCTACCATGCCTGGCCTGGAACATGGGGTTTTTTTGGTTTGTTTGTTTGTTTTTTGGCCGGGGCTGGGTTTGAACCCACCACCTCTGGCATACGGGGCTGGCGCCCTACCCCTTTGAGCCACAGGCGCAGCCCCTGGAGCATGGTTTTTATAGTTAGTGAATCTGGTACGTGATATTTTGGCACCAGGGGTTACCAAGGGTCAGTGATACAGGCTCAGGGAGGCAAGGTGGGAGTGGCTGTGCAAGGCCACAGAGGGGTCCTTGTGGTGATGGATGTATCCTCTGCCTTGACTGCCAGCGTCAGCGACCTGGTTGTAATAGTCTCCTGCTGATCACAGGGTGTCAACATTGGGCAAGCTGGGTAAAGGGTCCACAGCATTTCTCAGTATTACAGCTTACAACTGCTTATGAATCTACAGTCATCTCATAATAATTTTAAATTTTTAGAAAGCATATTGATCACATGTTATGTCTGCAGAGAGAATGTCTGTGCACACACGTGTGTGTATGTTACAGCTTTACTATAGCAGTACGGAAGGAATTAATGCAAATTTATAACTAATATTTACTCAGTGTAATATTTACTTTCTTTGTGAATCCCAACACTAGATTTAACCTAACTTCGATACTGTTTTATCTTATGATTTCAGAGACATTCCATAAGTGGACCAATCTCAACATCTAAACCCCTGACATCCCTGTCAGATAAGCGACCAAACTACGGGGAGATCCCTGTTCAAGGTACATACATCATGTCACAGCATTTCACATTTTTTGTCAACTTGTGAATCTTTCTGGCCTCTTTGGCAAACTAAATTGTTTTCTTTGCTTTTCATATTATTTCAGTGAATCTGGTATAGCTTTGTTTTGGAAGCTTACTAATAATAGGTCTAAGTTGCAAGGGGGGAAATTAATTATTAAGCGCATCTTTTGCTACAACTCTCATGAGACTGTTTTCACAGTCCCTGCCAGCATAAGTATTATTGTCATCCCCACTTTATAGTCACAAAAATGAGGCTTCAAGGACTTAAATCACTCAGGTTAACATACTTAATAGACAGGGGCCCTGACAGCCGACTCCACACCCCTTCCTTGGACCTCTTTGCTGTATGTTGTCATAAGAGGGAGCTGAGACTCCAGAAGGCAAGCTCCAGCAACTCCTTGGGGCCCGTGGGAAGGACTGCTGGTCTTCACACAGCTCTGTGGTAGAGCCAGCACCACCGCCTGTGTCTCCTGCCTTTCAAGATCTGGTCAGAGCAGGGCGAGGTTTGCCAAGGAAAACTAGCACCAGCAGTATTTCTCAAACTTACCCAAGTTGCTTGTTAAAATATGGTATCCTGGGATTCCCCTTATAAGTACTGACATGAACTATCTAGGAAAGGGAGGTTACAAATTTCACTTTCATAAGCACCCCAAGTGGCTCATAGGAAGGGGCAAATTTGGGCATTTGGGCAGATTACCACTTAATCATTTCTATTACCTTGGCTTTTGTGGTAGGGAAGGTCTGTGGGCCAGGATTCTAGAAGGCTGAATGCATTGAGAGGCTGTTCCTGGCACTCTGATTTTATCATCTGGTGCTGTATCAAATATGCGGGGTACATGGCGTGTGCTTCCAGTCTGGTTAATTCCGGGCTCATTCTCTGACTGAACGGGGCCTGACTGAAACACTGCAATTGTAAGAGAGAGAGAAAAACACGCTGAGGGAATTTTTATCTGGGAAGTTGCTGATACTGTGATCTTATATCTTCAACAGACATTAGAGAAAGGAACCACTTGCCAAATTAAAACAAGTAAATAATTTGTGGCCGTAAAAAGCCACCATGATAAGAAAGGAGGAGGCTTCCCAAACTCTCTTGAGCTGCTTTTCTTTCTTGATTGTCTCTACCTTGATGTAAATCAAGAATTTTATAGCTTTCATTTTAAAAGTTTCAGTGGCTCATTACTAAATTTTTAAAAGGTGCTGCCTCTTGTTTTGCTTACATTTAGATAAGAAGATTTGTTGGGCTTTTATCCAGTTAAGTATTCTATAATAGGTATGGGTTTTGGTCTATTATATTTTGCATCCTGCCTTGGTGTCATTTGCAGGAAAGTGCTCCAGACCTGAGCAACCTTGCTATCCGTGGGCTGATGGAGCACCGTGTTGTTGGCACTGTTGGCAGCTGGATTAAATGTCTAGGTTGGTGACTGGTGCAGCCCCGTGAGTCTGTAGGCAGTATGTGAATTAGCATTGCATCCTAAGCAGAAGAGTATAGACCTGCTGCCACGTGTGTGGACACAATAGTTGGGAAGGTCTTCATAATCCCCACTTGACAGTGACCGCCTGAGTCCAGAGTGGTCTGCACACACCTCAGCTGACAGGCGTGGGCAGCTGAGCAGCGAGGATGGTCAATCCCCACTTCCCAGTGACTGCCTGAGTCCAGAGTGGTCTGCACACACCTCAGCTGGCAGGCGTGGGCAGCTGAGGACTCAGCAAGGATGGTCAATCCCCACTTCCCAGTGACCGCCTGAGTCCAGACTGGTCTGCACACACCTCAGCTGGCAGGCGTGGGCAGCTGAGGACTCAGCGAGGGTGGTCCGGGAGTCAGTGTTTCTCTGTTACCAGGTCTTTCAGCTCAGACGTGCCCCTGTCTCAGGGAGCTTGTTAGTCCAAGTACAGTCATGGTCTGTGTTATCTGTCTAAGCTGCATTATTTGAGGCTTGAGGTGTAAAATTACTTCTTAAAATTTGATATTGAAAAAATATTGCTATGTTAAGGATACATACCATAAATGTGAGATTAAGTTAGGACGTCAAACCTGGGTTACAAATTATCATCTCGTCATTTTTAAGTTTAAAAGAGAAAAGAAAAAGGTTTCTGTTTAGTTTTAAAAATTTCACAGATTCAAAACCTGTCTATCTTTTCTTGTAAAAATAAAATGTGATGAAATGTTAAAAAAAAAAAAAAAATTAACAGAACTTTTTTTTCCTCCAAAGTTTAGATAACTAGGTTCTGCCTCAGCTTTAGAGCTGGCCCCACCCATGAAGTGCCCAGGATAAACTGAGATAGGAATCTTACCCTGCTGTGCTTTACAGCTGTGGTCCCCAACACCCAGGCAGTGGGCCAGTGCTGGTCCGTGGTCCGTGCCTCTTAGGAACCAGCTGCACAGCAGGAGCTGAGCGGCAGGTGGGTCAGTGAGGCTTCACCTGTCCGTTCACAAGCACTTCCCACTGCTCACATCACTGCCTAAGCTCTGCCTCCTCTCAGATAAGCAGCAGCGTTGGATTCTCAGAGGAGCAGGGGATGTGGGCTGCGTGCTCCTGATGAGGACCTGCTGCCTGGTGATTGAAGCTGTATGAAATCATCTCCCCTGTCCCCCAGGCCATGGAAAAATTGTCTTCCACGAGACCGGTCCCTGATATCAAAAAGCCTGGGGACTGCTGCTTTGTGGCCATATGGGTATCTATTCACTTCTAAGGTTTTGTTGCTGTTGTTTTTTTTAACCTCTTTTTCCTTCTATTCCCTGTGGTTCTTGATATTTGTCCTGATAAAAAACGGTATATCTAGACTTCTGTTTTTTCCAACATATTATGATGAAAATGTTAAAACATGTATAGAAGTTGAAAAATTGTGCAGTGAATACCCAGATACTCAGTACCTAAATACCTCAGCATTTTGCTATATTTGCTTTTCACAAAGCAAGTTGTAATTATTAATAGTATGCTTCTGCGTGCATATCAGTATTTGTTAAAATTGTTACTTCTCTCTCAACTTTTTTTTTTAATAGAGACAGAGTCTCACTTTATTGCCCTCTGTAGAATGCTATGGCGTCACAGCTCACAGCAACCTCCAACTCCTGGGCTTAGGCGATTCTCTTGCTTCAGCCTCCTGAGTAGCTGGAACTGCAGGCGACCCCCACAACGCCCGGCTATTTTTTTGGTTGCAGTTGTATTGTTGTTTAGCAGGCCCAGGCCGGGCTCAAACCCTCTAGCCTTGGTGTATGTGGCCGGTGCCCAACTCACTGAGCTGAGCCAAGCTTCTGTTTTTCAACCTACTGTTTTGCCTAGAAATTTGATTTGGGAAACAAAAACGAACAACTACTTATACCTATTTATTTCTGATTTCTAAAATTAAAGAGAATTAGGTAGCAGACCTAGTGTGCTGGTATAGTCTACCGCTGTCTGTGGGATAAATAGCAGCGTGTCTGTCCACGTAGGTCACCCCCGTGTCCCCATCCTGGGTCTCATCCCCTTGGGCTTCTCAGACGCTGCTAGCCTTACACTGCTGATACATCATCCCTCCTCCTGCCTCTCCTACTTTGCCATCTTTACTGGCTTCTTCCATTGTTCTTGTTAAGAAAAGAAAATCCCCCTCTCTTGCCCACCAGCTACCATATTTATTCCCTTGCCCTTGCACAGCCTACCTCCATGTCTTTCCTGCTTACCTCCTCATCTTTCCTGCTTCCCCCCCCTTCTCAGCACATTCTCAGTGTATTGGATTGTTGTGACCAAGGTTGCCAATAGCCTCCATGTCACCAAGTACATTTGCCGCAATGGCTATATGCTAATAATTTCCACAGCTGTATATTCCTTCTGCACTCTCTCTCTAACCGCCTGCTCTACATCTTCTCCTGGGTTCTTGAGGGTTCTCAAATTCTGCGTTGCCATCTCTGTCTTCCATAGTACTCCTCACCTGTCTGCTCTCTGTGTGTGGTGCCTCCATCTTCACTGCCACATCTGCTTGGTCAGCAAGTCAGTTCCACCACATTAAAGAGCTCTTGAATCTGTTATGTCACAGGTACCCTGGCACCTCCCATGTCCAAGTTGCCACCGTCTGTGATCTGGGACCATCCTGCATGCACTGTTGTCCTTCTCCAATCCGCTGCAGCCACAACAATAGATAGAACCTTCGCTGGCTCCCTATTGCCCACACTCCAGTGCGTGGCCCGCCTTCCCAGCCTCACCTCACTCTGCGCTTCCCCTTTGCCCTCTGCGCATCACTGTCCTGGGTTTCTTTTGGTGTATGTTGCACCCTCAGTCAGGAATGCTTTTTCTTCCAAGCTCTCCTTTACTGCATGAAAACTATTAATTAACCTTCTAACCTAAACTGTGCTGTCATTTCCTGTGCTCTCCTTCCCAGGCCTCCCCTGAAGACCAGGCCGTGTTGCCTTTTGTGTTTCCAGCATCCCTTGTACTTGTTCTTTCCTACTATTCCTTGTTTTTGGTTTTCTTTTCTTTTCTTTTTGCTCCAGAGACAGAGTCTCACTGTGCTGCCCAGGTTGGAGTGCAGTGGTGTCATCACACTCACTGCAAATTCAGACTCCTGGGTTTAAGCAACATCTTGCACCTCATGGTGGTTTTTTAAAATGTCTCGCTTTCAGGCCGGCCCCGGTGGCTTACGCCTGTAATCCTAGCACTCGTGGAGACTGAGACAGGTGGTTCACTTGACCTCAGGAGTTCAAGACCAGCCTGAGCAAGAGCGAAACTCCATCTCTACTAAAAATAGAAAAACTAGCCAGGTGCTATGGTGGGCACCTGTAGTTCCAGCTACTGGGGAGGCTGAGGCAGGGGGATTGCCCAAGCCCAAGAGTTTGAGGTTGCTGTGAGCTATGACGCTGTGGCACTCTACCCTTGGCAACAGAGTGAGACTCTGTCTCAAAAATAAATGAGGGCAAGTTTCCTGTCTCCTTTCTTCCTTTCTCTGACCTTTGCACCAGACCTAGTGCCTGGAAGTAGTGGACATCGAAATGATCTTTGTTTAATGAATGACATAAAGACAATAATGGCTCCATGTGGCAATAGAATAGGATATATTACTGTGAAATATGTTCCCTCCTGCCTGCTACACTGAATTGTAATACACTAATCTTATTTCCTGAAGAGGAATAAATCGACAGCTTGACATAAAGATGGAAACTAGCCTGCTTATTGCAGTGGTGAATGGACCTGTGTTCTTACCGTGACAAGCGCCTTTGGGCAGATTTGATTCTCACAGTAAAAATACTTTATGAAATGGCAGCAGACTGTGTTTTAGCTGTTGAAAATTACCACAAATAATTTTTTAAAAAATAACCTACTTGGGGTTTCAGGATGTCTTGGTACATTTTCAGGAAGTAGGTTCAGTGCTCAGGCAGAGTGTCTGCAACAGTGAGGCAGATTTGGATTCTTAGACACGCAGTGATTAGACCAGCCAGGTGCTGGGGGCATATGCACAGTGCATTTAGGGAACTTTTTCCATTTGTGTGCTTACAGCCTGCATTGTGAAAGAGAAAAAGTTAAATAAGACAACTTACAAATGCTTCTGTGCAGGAAATGACCAGGATTTATGCCTGTGTCCACAGCTGATATCCTGTTTTGTCTTTTTAACCTTCATTTTCACTTTCTTAATTTGCTGTGCTGTTCTTTAGGAGACTAAGATTTTTTGTTGCAGTTTGGCCAGGGCTGGGTTTGAACCTGCCACCCTCGGTATATGGGGCCAGTGCCCTACCCACTGAGCCACAGGTGCCACCCAAGGAGACTAAGATTTTTAGGGAAGTGACAGCAGTTTCATAATTTAGAATGGAAAACTTGATGAAATTTAAAACATTGATTTCTGTGCCTTTTTTCTATGTTCTGCTAACTTCGTTTGTCTGTCAGACTGTGTATGCAGCATGCCCTTCCTGTAAGGATAAATGCCAGCTGCTGACAGGGCTCACAGTTCTGATCGGTGCTTGCTTGTAGGGTCTTTGCAGAGAGATTTGTTCAAGAAGCTATCATGACTATAAGCTGTGTATGTCTTACCTTCACTAAGGAAGTTAGCTCCCTCCCTGGGCCTCTGGAGAGGTGGGTTATCACAGCCAGATGTTCTTCATGCTCTTAGATGAGGTATTCTGGATGAAGATACGCTATCCTTAATAGATAATGTCATGTGCCATTACTTTGGGGACCGTTATATTTTGAGAGGGGGGTATTGTTTAAATTGTTGCTTCTTAAAAAGAAGTTGCGGTCTCTCCTCGACGGCAAGGGTAAGACTGTTCATCAGCAGTCCCTAGACTTCTTGGCACCAGGGACGGTTTCCATGGGGTCATTAGATTCCCATGAGGAGCACACACTGCAGATCCCTGCAGGCACAGTTCATAGTCAGCTTCACGCTCCGGTGAGAATCTAGTGGCACCTCTGACAGGACAGGAGATGGAGCCCAGGGGACGATGCCAGCGAGGGGGATGGCTGTAAACACAGAGGAAGCTTCACATGCCTGCCCACCGCTCACCTTCTGTGCAGCCCGTTTCCTAACAGGCCATGGGCTGGCCCCCTGTCACACACTCCCAACACACGAGGCACTGACCAGGCAGAACACATCTCGTCCTTGTGCCCACCTCCCTGTGTCCTGGCCTGAAGACGGCTTGTTGTCAGGCTTGGAGCCCTGCGTAGGAATTGTTCAGGGAGAGGGAGTCAGTGGGGAGCTCTCAGTCTGTGCTTGGGGGACACAGGTCATTCTGCAATGATGTTCAACTGAAGCCCTAAGGATGGTAGACTTAGCAGGCTAAGGCGAGAATGGAGGAGTCGAGAGGAGGGGATGGGTTGTGCCAATGTTCAAGGAGGTAAAGAAACTCCCACGACAGCTTGTGTTCAGAGAAGTGAGGCTGCACACACACAGTTGAGACAGCGTCTGATTGCCTCCTTCCCTGAATTCCCACAAGTGTTTAGTGTTCCCTTGTTGGCCTCAGACTAAAGTCCTCTACTACGTGGAGGACTCTCCTCAGCCAGCCCCACCCTCCCGTAGAGCCGGCTGCCTTCCCTGTCCTCGTAGGTCCGTAGGTCTGTGTTTTAGCCATACTCAGCCCTCACTATTCTCTATCCTAAGTGTCCTTGTACCTTTTGCTCTGATTATTATCTGGCTGACAAACAGCTCCCCGACCCTCTTCTCTGCAGGAGGGCCAGATCAGCCTCATTGTACTTCTGAAGCCTTCCCTTCACAGGAAGTCAAAGTGAACGCCTTTGTCTCCGCGATTTGATAACACTTGTCCATTCTGCCTGTCTTACTGTCCCAACCTGTCTGTATATATCTGTGGCTTCCACACTAAACGTAGACAGAGGAAGGCAAGGCCTTTATTTGATTTGTACTTTAGACCTAGCTGCAATAGCGGGTCTCTGAATCTCCATCAGATTGCATCAGAGAGCTCAGTGGCAGCCAGTGATGGAGAAGCATCCATCTCTGTGGGGGCCTCACCCTCTGAAGTGAAATGTTGAGTGGAACGTTTTACGTGTTCCTTGGCCAGGAGAGTAGTTTTGGACAAACAGGCTGGGAGAAATCATTGAAATGTCCTGGATTGGAAAGGGCGAGCCTGAAGGCTGAGATGAGCAAAACTCACCTTGTGTGTTCATTGTTTGTTACTTTGAAGTTCAGTGTTGGTTCTCTTTACCATGCCCTTTCTGCTTCATGCAGAGCATCTGTTAAGAACATCTTCAACCAGCCGACCTGCCTCTCTGCCAAGAGTTCCTGCCATGGAAAGTGCCAAGACCATCTCAGGTAATGACTTTTACCTGAAAAAAATTTTAAAGATCCTTTCTTAATAACGGAACGGAATACTTTCTCTGTAGACTTATTTGACTCTATTTGCCTCTTCAGCTCTTGAGTTGGTTATTTGCATCCTGAATTTGCCTTGTTGTACCTTCCAAGGTCTACAGAGATCACATGTTTTTTTTTTTATTTGTAGAGACAGAGTCTCACTTTACCACCCTCGGTAGAGTGCCATGACGTCACAGGACTCACAACAGCCTCCAGCTCTTGGGCTTACACTATTTTCCTGCCTCAGCCTCCCAAGCATCTGGGACTACAGGCACCCGCCACAACGCCCGGCTATTTTTTGGTTGCAGTTTGGCCAGGGCTCAGTATATGGGGCCGGTGCCCTACTCACTGAGCCACAGGCGCCGCCCCAGAGATCACATTTTAAAAATGGGACTTGAGCTCGGCACCTGTAGCACAGTGGTTACGGCACCAACCACATACACCAAGGCTGGTGGGTTCGAACCCAGCTCTGGCCAGCTAAAAAACAACAATGACAACTGCAACAACAGCAACAACAACATAGCTGGGTGTTATGGGGAGCGCCTGTAGTCCCAGCTACTTGGGAGGCTGAGGCAAGAGTATCGCTTGATCCCAAGAGTCTAAAGTTTCTTTGAGCTGTGACGCCATGGCACTCTATCGAGGGTGACATAAACTCTCTCAAAAAAAATTTTAAAAAGGCACTTGAAAACAACAAATCTAGATAATTCGTTCATTTAACAGGTATTAAAGGTCTGCATTATGCCAGATGATGTACTGAAAATAAAGCTTCATACAAAATTGATACAATTGTGAAAGATTGGGGTATTTATTTTAAAGTATATCATGATTGATTTTGAAGAGTTGTTTCAGAACACACCAAAAATTTTCTGGAGCTTTTGTAGTATGAAAAAGCCATCTCTTAATGATGACTTAGATGGGCTTGCTTTGTCTTCTGGAGCTAACACTTCTGTTTAGCAATAGTTTATATTATTTTTTTCTTTATAACCTTTTCTCAACGGAGAATTGCACCATGCAATCCCTTGAGCTCTGCGTCAGTGTGGTTGATGTTACCTTGTGCATGGAGTGAAGTTTCCACAGTTCTCTGTGCATCAGAACTGGGTCTTTAAATCAGTGGGAAGCCCTGTGACAAGCTGAAACTGCCATTCCAGAGCCTTTTTCTATGTGCCTTTCTTACAACAGAATTCCTCAGATTCTTCTTCAACCTGTTTCCTCTATTTCAAAGTTCTGAGAGGTTTTCCCATCCAGTTTCCTAGCATACCACTTAAACTATTAATTTAAGGCATAAAAAGAACTGTAAGAAAAAAAGAATTATAAAGTTGTGACAGAAATCTATAAGCATGTCATCCTAAGGCCATGTATTAGGACAAGGCGTCTGTCCCTCTCTAAGGCCATCACTTCATTAATGCAGAGCTACATTCTGCTGTGGTCATCCTGACTCATCAGGAAGACTGTAGCCAGGGGAAGGGGGACTTTTAAGGGGAAAATAATTACTGATGTTTGACACTGATTGCATTGAATCAGCCCAGGTATTACACAGTTAATGGCTTCTGCAGATCCAGTTTCTTCTGAGGTGAGAGAGAAGGTGTCTGAGATTAGGGACTTTGCTTACTGTGTTGCATGTCGCTGTGCCCAGCCCAGCATCCTGAGCACCTGGCTTTACTCAGGCTGCCTTCTTGGAAAGCTGCTTTTGTTGTGGCTCTGTTATCAACAGCTGAAGCAGCTACTTAACCGTGCTCAGTACTTTTTGTAATTATAACAAGGTACAACGTCTTACCATGTCAGACTTTCAAAATAAGCCAGTTTCTAAAAGATTATTGCTGTTTCTCAGTAGTCAACTCGATACCTTTTGGTTTTCCTTCTCATTGATTTGTTTTTGTGAAGCAGCCTGACCTAGGATCACGCACATCTCTGTAGTGAAGCATCTTTCCTTCCTATCCCTTTCACAGTATTTTTGGCTGAGTTGAGAAGGTCTGTGTTGATTTTTTTAACCATGGGGGTTGGGCAGGGTGGACTACTTGCAGGTGCTGCTTTCATTAGCCTTTGGTTTTTAATTACATTTAAACAGATACTTATATGGAACTCTCTGTGCTTCCAGTGGTGTGAGTGTTGCAAGGCTGGGTAAGATGTCTTGTCTACAAGGGGTGTGTGGGCTTCAGTGCACATTTCAACTACTGTTCCTTTTTAGATTTTTTTTGTTTTATGAATAAAGTAAGAAATTTTGTCAGTTATCAATATGATAAAGTATTGGTTTATATGGCAATATCTGTTCTTTTTAGAATCTTCAGAAGAAACAATCTCAATAATGTCAATTCAGGATAATGCTCTTTTGCTATAAATGCATAATGGTTATTTTTCATGATCAGTGTCTCGACGAAGCAGTGAAGAAATGAAACGGGACATTTCTGCACCAGAGGGAGCGTCTCCGGCCTCTCTCATGGCAATGGGAACCACATCTCCTCAGCTCTCCCTGTCCTCTTCTCCCACGGCCTCCGTGACTCCCACCACCCGAAGCCGGATAAGGTAGGGCCAGTGAACATTGGTGGGTTTCGTATGTACCCTTCCTGGGCCTTGGAGAGTAAATGATGAGGTCGTAAAGTAGTGGCATTTGAGCCCTGTGAGGTTTCTTTTTCTATTGGTTATTAAGTGATTACTGGTCTTTTTTTTCTATGTCCAGAATTGGGTACATGATATAGAAGATGCTGACAATGTAGTAAAAGAGATAGTTTCTTTCCCACATAGCTGTCTTTTTTTTTTTTTTTTTTTTTTAGTTAGAGAATAATTGAGTGCAAAACTAAATATTGTGAAATTTGAATCCTAGAGTACAAGTGGAGTGTTAAGGAAAGGTGTCCTAGGAGGATAGAATTTGAATAGAGCCTTAAGGGGGGAGGGGACCTTACTGGCGAAGTTAGTAACATAAGAGAATATATAAAGGGCTGAATAAACGAGGCATCTGGAGGGGATTGGGATGCTGTAAGTAGCTGGGACTGCAGATCCCCAGAAAATGGATCCAGAAGGCCAGGGAAGGTGCATTTTCCATATCAGGGCTAGTAGAAGAAAAGATTGACTAGGTAGAGTATGGTGAGGTGATGGAACCTCTGTCAAGTCCAGTTGAGTTGCTTTGATGTGGGTCATAAAGTGGGGTAAATAAATCAGTGAGTCACCACGTCTAGACCAAGGTGATAGAGAAGGGAGGAGACTGTCAGACCCAGGCGGTTTTTCAAAAGGAGAGATGGTTTCAGGAACAGATTTTTATAAGAGGAATGCAAGAATGGGAAATATCAAAGATGGCTCTCTCACCACTTATACTGGGAGTCTGGGAACAGGTGCTGCGTTAATAATTGATAAAGAACACATGAAAATGTAAGCGTGTATTTTATTCATAGTTCTCTTATGTCAGAAACCACTTAGGACTCAGAGATATTAAGCACTTACCGAAAAAAATGTATGTCTGAAATTTAGCAAACATTGTGTATGGTGATGAGGAAAACTTATAGCCAGTATGAAGAAAAACTGAAGGAGGAATAGGAATGAGTCACAGAAATTTAGCCATATATTTATTTATAGTTTTGAGGATTAATGGAATACTTGGCCCCTTGCGCTCAAATTCTGAACTTATTTTCACAGCCCCGCCTCTAAGGGGCCACCCCCTTTGAATAGTGCTCACACAGCAATGCACCGTGGGAGCAGGTGAGGAGTGCAGTGGGGAGGAGCTCGGCCTGGGAGGGGCTGCGGTACTCGTCCTGTGTCCTGGGAGTGGGCTCCCATTCCTCCTGGGCCTGCGCTCTTCCACAGAGCATCTCCTGACCTCAGTTTCTCATCTCAAAATGAACAAGTTACAAGAAATGACCTTGTAGCCCAGGTGGCTCTTTTCTACAGCATATCACTGTGCCTATAGGGTTTGTTCTACTTTGGACTTTTAAAACAGGCTCTATAACAAAACAGACCCTGTGTGAGCCAGAGTAAACCTTTCCCATTTATTATAATAGTGATTTTTACATTGAGCATCAGAGTTTTAGTTTCTGTTTTCAGGCTGCTTTTTTGCATTTGTTTACATAACTTTCTCCTTATTGTTTTTTCCTATGTTCAGTGATGTTATAACAAACTTTTTTGGCCCCCTTAACCCAAAGCAGGAGTCTGGTGGGCTGGCACACAAAAATAAAAGTTTTATTACTTCAAGATAACAGTCTGCATTTGAAAAAAATCTGTTATTTTGCTTTTGGATATACAATAAATAAAAATCGGTACTGTTTCAGTACACTTCTCAGTTGAAAAATCTTCTGCTCTGAATGTGTCCTCTTTGATTTCATAGTGTACTTGAAGGGTGAATACTCACAGAGAAATGTGCTGAGAGGAGTGCTGGGCTGCTCACAGCACACCACCCTCTAGGACAGGGATTGGGCTGCTGAGTTCACGGGGTGTGGGCTGGAATCTCGGCTTTGCCCTGAAAAACAGACCAGCCTTATAAGAACAGGCTACATTATCAGGCAGCAGGCTGTATTACAAAATACTCTGTTTCTCCAAGTGCTCCTCAGTGCTCTGTACTGCTCAGTACTCTCAGTGCTTGGTACTTCTCAGCACTGAGGGTGCTCAGTACTCCTCAGTACTCCTCAGTGCTCTGTTCTGCTGCCAAAGTAGTTAGACATTGAATGAGTGAGTGGGTTTACAAGAAAATTCTGTTTCTTGTGCAAGGCAAAATTCTAATTACTTACAGTCAATAAGGAGTGTATAACTTAGCACTAAAACACTTGAGACATTTTATGGAAGTTACAAATCTTTTAGTGTTTGTTCCCGTCTCATATGTCTGTCTAATCTGATTCCAATTGTAAGCTTCTCACTGAAGGCAAGAACTATCGTAGAATTGTCCATCTTGTATAACTTTGCCCTATATGTTTATCAGAACTGATTTTAAAAAACGATAAGACGATAAGGATAAAAAAGGTTGGAAACAAAAAGAAGTAAAAAAAAACAAAGATGAAGATTATGGAAGGGTAAGATAGTGGATGACGGGGGCAGTGGAGATTATGGAAGGATGAGGTGGATGAAGGGGGCCCTGGAGATTATGGAAGGGTGAGTCAGTGGATGAAGGGGGCCCTGGAGATTATGGAAGGGTGAGGTGGATGAAGGGGGCCCTGGAGATTATGGAAGGGTGAGGCAGTGGATGAAGGGGGCCCTGGAGATTATGGAAGGGTGAGGCAGTGGATGAAGGGGGCCCTGGAGATTATGGAAGGGTGAGGCCGTGGATGAAGGGGGCCCTGGAGATTATGGAAGGGTGAGGTGGATGAAGGGGGCCCTGGAGATTATGGAAGGGTGAGGCCGTGGATGAAGGGGGCCCTGGAGATTATGGAAGGGTGAGGCAGTGGATGAAGGGGCCGTGCAGCTTTCAGATGCTGCCCGTGTCAGGTTGTTCCCTCTCTTACGGGCAGGCCGGAGTGTATTCTGTCAGTTATAAATGCACTTCATACTGATTCTTTGCTACCTTTCGTGGGTATGTGGTGGATAGAGTCCCCTGACAGATGGCAGAGACCCCTGACAGCAGTGGGTCTGTGGGGCCATAAACTAAAAATCAAATGAATAAAAAGATAATGTTTCCATTGGATGGTCTTAGAATATGCATTTATTTTACTGAAAGATGCATACTAATGGTGTTCTCTTTTTCTGGAACTCAAATAAAAACTATTCTTACTTTGGCTTTTTGTTTTCAACAGGGAAGAAAGGAAGGACCCTCTCTCAGCACTGGCAAGAGAATATGGAGGCTCAAAGAGAAACGCCTTGCTGAAGTGGTGTCAGAAGAAGACAGAAGGCTACCAGGTACATGTGGGGTTTTGCCCCTCACGAGTAATTGCCAGACCACGCGCTGTATTTCTTACATCTGAAATAATGGGTCCTATGCCAGATTTTAGGAGGGTCCAGCCTTACCTGGACTCAGTATCAGCTGGATGAAAGAAGTCTGTATCTTTTCATAGTAGCCAGTCTAATAACTTTTATTCAGCTATTACAGCACTTTCTTTTTAATTCCTAGTTAAATGCTTTAGCTGTGGTGTCATCTGCTAAGAGTGAAAATGTATTTATTTTACTTAAAATGAATAGTTTAATTATTACATTTATTGCGTCTTTGCTATCGCACTCTGCTTTTTGTTCGGGTTTTACTTAAAGTGGTGTCAAGTATCACAGTGGAAAGGAGGCTCTAATTCCACACAAAATGGCAACTTTTTTTTTTTTTTTTTCATTTCATTTCTTTATTTTTTATTGTTGGGGATTCATTGAGGGTACAATAAACCAGGTTACACTGATTGCATTTTTTAGGTAAAGTCCCTCTTACAATGGAAACTCTTAAAATGTGTCCATCGTATTCCCAAAAAATGCAAGGTACGTTCTCAGTGTGCTCACACTGGCTTTCAGTTTGAGGTTCTTCTCAGCACCGTGTCTGAGGTTGGCCTGGGCTGCAGCCCTGGTCAGCGCCTCCTTCGTTTTATAGCCATGCTCAACTGTGGGGATACACCACGGCTTGTATCCATTCTTCTGGTGAAAATGGCACTTGGGTTGTTTCTACTTTTTTAGGTGTTATATTACTGTTATGAACTTTTTTTTTTAATTCCTTATTTATTCTTTTTAATTTTTTTAATTAAAATTTTTTTTTCATTGTTTGGATTCATTGAGGGCACAAAGAATTAGGTTACACTGATTGCATTTGTTAGGTAAAGTCCCTCTCATAATTGTGTCCACAAGAGGTGTGTCATACACTGTGACGTCCCTCCTCCCCCTCCCTGCTGTCTAATTTCCCTACTCCGGCTGCTCCCCTCCCCCCACCTTGTATTAGCTCATCTACTGCCTTCATATCAGAGTTGAGTACATTGGATTCTTTCTTCTCCATTCTTGTGATGCTTTACTAAGAAGAATGTGTTCCAACTCAATCCAAAAGGTGGATTGAGGTTAATACAAAACATGTAAAGTCTTTGTCTTTTTTAATGGCTGAATTTTTGGGTTGGTGGGCATTTAGGTTGTTTCTACGTTTTGTCCATTATAAATTGAGCTGCATTAAACAGTCTAGTGCAGATGTTCTTATGATAAAAGGATTTTTTTTTCTTCTGGGTAGATACCTAGTAATAGGATTACAGGATCAAATGGGAGGTCTAATTTGAGTTCTTTGAGGATCTTCCATACTTCCTTCCAAAAAGATTGTTTGTTTTTTTTTTTGTTGTTTTTTGAGATGAGGTCTCTCTGTGATGCCCAGGCTGGCCTTGAACATCTAGCCTCAAGCCCTCCTCCTGCCTCAGTCTCCTGCAACTAGGGCTACAGGTGTGTGCCACTGTGCCCAGCTTGCTGTGAACATTTGGGTACCAGGTTTTGCATGTAATGGAGTTCTTACTCTCTCGTCCATCTGGTGTGCTGCCCACCGTCTTTGAAATTATGATACTGTTATTTTTCTTACTGCTACTTCATGTGTGTCCCCTTTGCTGTTTGACAAAAGTCTGAGATCTTTGGCTTAAGGATTCCTGAGAAGTGCTATAAATGCTGCCTCATTTGTGTGAAATCCCTAGGCTCACCCTGGCACGCAGCACCCCCTCTTTCCCATCTGCGGACTTCTGTTCTTCAGTGTAGAAGTTGGTGTCTGCAGAATTGTCTTTACCTTCCATTCTACCCTGCAAACTTTCATTCCTTCTGGGTCACCTTCCCTCCCCCGTGGAGCCTTTGGAGATGGGTTCTTCCTTGATTTAAACTCAAGCCAGTGTAAAGTGTTTCTATATTTCAGACATGGTGTGGGGGGGTTCTTTTTGTCTATAATTCACTTTCCTTGTGGTTTGGAATCCCACAGGATAGCACATGTATTGAAGTTATCAGTTTGCATGTCTGTCTTCCTTTACAGACTGTGTGAAAAGGTCTCTTCGTCCAGCCAGCGTCTGGCATCAGTGTCAGTCCTCTCAAACGCAGCTGCAGCTTTATCAGGTTGTGTAGTAGTGCCCAAGTCACAGCATGTCCGCCCAGAAGTAGACGTCACCTTAAGAAACTACTTTCTTTGCCCATTCACAAGAAGCACCTCCTCACCCATTCACATTTTATCATGAGATTGCAAAAATTTACTCATGTCTTTTAATTTTTCTTTTTTAGAGACAAACTATGTTGCCCTCAGTAGAGTGCTATTGCATCACAGCTCATAGCAACCTCAAACTCCTGAGCTTAAGCAATTCTTCTGCCTCCCAAGCAGCTGGACTATAGGTGCCCACCACAACACCCAGCTATTTTTTGGTTGTAGTTGTCATTGTTGTTTGGCAGGCCTGGGCCAGGCTCGAACCCGTCAGCCTCAGTGTATATGGCTGGTGTCCTACTCACTGAGCTATGGGCACCAAGCCACGTCTTTTAATTTTCATTCTCTTATTATTTCTACCACATCTGTGGTTATTTCCTCCACTGAAGTCGAAGTCATCCATGAATGTTGAAATTCCAACATTCCAAACTCCTGTTAACATTGATATATCAGCCTCTTTCCATAAATCCATAAATCAAAAATGCTCTTTTTTTTTTTTTTTTTTAAAGACAGAGTCTTGTTTTGTTGCCCTGGGTAGAGTGCTGTGGTATCATAGTTCACAGCAACCTCCAACTCTTAGGTTCAAGCGATCCTCTTGCCTTAGTCTCCCAAATGTCCGGGACTATCGGCATTGCCATGAAGCCTACCTAGTTTATAGAGATGGGGTCTTACTCTGGCTCACGCTGGTCTCAAACTTTCAAGGTTGAGCAATCCACCTGTGTCAGCTTCCCAGAGTTCTAAGATTACAGGTGTGAGTACCACGCCCAGCTGACGAATACTCTTAACAACATCTGGAATGGTGAATTCTTTTCAGAAGGTTTTAAATTTACTTTGCTGACATCCATCAGAGGAATCACCATCTGTGTGGCAGCTCTACCCTTACAAAAGGTATTTCCTAAATTATAAGACTTGAAAGTCAAAATTACTCCTGATTCATAAGCTGCAGAATGGATGCAGCTTCTACTCATGTCCTTCTACATCATCAGAGAGGTCCTGGGTGACCAGTTATCTTTTTTCTTGAGTAATAGGTCTCAATAGTGGGCTCAGAGTAGTCAGTAAACCATACTATGAATAGATGTGCTGCCCTTGAGGCTTGTGGCTCCATGTCTGGAGCACAGGCAGAGCTGATTCAGTATAATTCTTAAAGGTCTCAGGATTTTCAGAATGTTAAATGAGCATTAGCGTCAACTTAGCATCATTGCCGCATTGGCCCTGATAGATGAGTCACCCTTTGAAGCTAGGCATAGATTTCTCTGCAGGGGTGAACGTTCTGGATGGCATCTTCCAATATTTGAAAAATCTTGTTCAGTGTGGCCACTTTGATCAGTGATGTTAGCTAAATCTGGATAACTTGTGATCATAGCTTGGGAGATTGCTCAAGCCCAGGAGTTCAAGGCTGCACTGAGCTATGGTAGTACCACTATACTCCAGCTTCAGTGACAGAGTGAGACTGTCTCTTAATTTAAAAAAACAAACAGAACTTTGCAGACTAGCCACAGTGCCTCATTCCTGTAGTACCAGCATTTTGTGATGCCAAGGAAGGAGGATTATTTGAGGCCAGGAGTTGAGACCAGCCTGGGGAATATAGCGAAACCCTATCTCTACCCCTTCCCCCCAAAAAAAATTTATAATGAGTTAGGGTGATATCTGCTTGTCATCCCAGCCACTCGAGAGTCTAAGTGGAGGACCGCTTGAGCCCGGAAGTTTGAGGTTGCAGTGAGCTATGATGATGCCACTGCATTCTAGTCTGGGTGACAGCAAGATCCTATCTCCAAAAAAAAAAAAAAAACTCCAAACAAACAAAAACCCTCTTCATTTGCACTCAGAACTCAGCTACATTGGGTGCATTGACTTAGTCCTATAATCACAGCACTCTGTGAAGCCAAAGCAGGAGGATCCCTTGAGCTCAGGAGTCTGAGAGTAGCCTAAACAAGAGTGAGACTCTCTTTCCTAAAAGTAGAAAAACTAGCTGGGCATAGTGGTGGACACCTGTAGTCCCAGCTGCTTGGGAGGCCGAGGCAGGAAGATCACATAAACCCAGGAGTTTGAGGTTGCTGTGAGCTAGGCTGAGGCCATGGAATTCTAGCCCAGGCAACAAAGGGAGACTGTCTCAAAAACAAACAAACAAATAAACTGGGCCAAACTTTGTTTGGCACAAGACTCCTAACCTTTGGCCTATCTTAACTTTGAACAGACCTTTCTCACTGAACTCAATCATCTTTAGTTTTTGCTTTAAAGTGAGATACACAGATGGTTCCTTTCCTTTGAACACTTGAGGTCATATTACTTGGCCTAATTTGAATATCACATGTCTCCAGAAGCCGGGAGGCCTAAGGAAAGGGAAAGAGATGGGATGGCTGATCTGTCCAGCATTCAGAACACAGCCAGCACTTAGAGACTGAGTTCATGCCGGCACTGTTGGTGGTGTCCCAAAACAATGATAATAGTAACATCCAAGTCGCTGATAACACATCACCATAATAGGTAGAAGATTAATGAAAAAATTTGAAACCATTGTGAGAGTTACCAAAATTTGACACAGTCCTGAACTGAGCACACGCTGTTGGGGAGATGGTGGCAGTGGACTTGATTGATGCAGGGTTGCCACCAACCTTCAGTTTGTGAAATGAGAGCTGCAGAGCACAGTCAGGCGAGCACAGAGACCAGGGTGTTTTGTGTGGCAGACACTATGGGATACTTTGGAAATTCATCTTTAGGAAAGTAGTTTTCAAACTTGTTTGTAAAGACCTAGAAGATTGTGGGAAAAGTACAGATTCCTAAGAACTACCCCTGAAACTTTGCAATTTGAGAGATATAAAGTGAGACCCCGGAATCTGCATTCCTCACAGGTATCCCAGGTGAGGCTGTGAGAATCACACACACAAGTGCCTAAGACCTCGGTCTTCTGAGGGACAGTCTGAATGCCACTCTGGTTGTTACTATATGACTGCGGGCATACTTCCTAGCCTGTTTGAGCCTCACTTTCCCATTCTATAAAATGGAGCGATAAAAGGGCAGTCAGGCAGTTCCTGCCTCTCACTGTGGTTAGTAGACTTTGAATTGTTACAGGCAAACCTCAGATACTGCAGACGTGGTTCCCAACCACTGCAGTAAGGTGGATATTGCGGTCAAGTGAGTCACTTTTATGCACTGCTTCCCAGCACATAAAAAGTTACATTTACACCTGTGTTATAGTCTGTTATGTATGCAATAGCATTATGTCTAAAAAATGAAGATGTATATGTCTTAATTTAAAAATACTTTATTGTTAAAAAATACTAACAGGGCAGTGCCTGTGGCTCAAACGGGTAGGGCGCCAGCCCCATATGCTGGAGGTGGTGGGTTCAAACCCAGTCCCAGCCAAAAACTGAAAAATACTAACAAAGTGAGCACATGTTCTGGGAAAAATGGTACTCAGAAACGTGCTCCGTGCTCCACTGCCACAGATGTTCAACCTGTAAACACACAGTATCTGTGAAATAGGACAAAATAAGTCGGTGGCGCCTGTGGCTCAGTGAGTAGGGTGCCGGCCCCATATACCGAGGGTGGCAGGTTCAAACCCAGCCCCGGCTGAACTGTAACCAAAAAATAGCTGGGTGTTGTGGCAGGCGCCTGTAGTCCCAGCTGCTCGGGAGGCTGAGGCAGGGGAATCGCGGAAGCCCAAGAGCTGGAGGTTGCTGTGAGTCCTGTGATGTCACGGCATTCTGCTGAGGGCGGTAAAGTGAGACTCTGTCTCTACCAAAAAAAAAAAAGACAAAATAAGTTGTGTTTTCTTCCAGGTTGTCAGGCATCTTCTTGAAATATAAGCTTTAAATTTTCCTAGACTTGTAATAAATTGAATAATTTTAGGTAACTGTAAAGTTTCTCCCCCTTGATTGTGAAATTTTGCCATGCATCCAATGATTAAATGGAGATAATTCAAGCATTAAATCAGTGATTTAACTAATATCTCTTGGTTGGCCCCAATTTAAATTCTCTGATTCTATCATCTTAATACACACAAATCAGTTACTTCAGTGAATAAGTTTTAAGTTTTTCCCATTTACTTTGTACATACAGTGCAGGAGTAAATATGATGCAGATGTTTAGCCATACATAACAGAAAGCCTTTCTGTTCCCTGGATGTCTTTGCTACAAACCCATTCTCCTCTTCCTCACATCCTTTGGACTCTGTAGTGATATGTATATATGGCTTTGCAGGAGGGTTGGATTTTGTTTCCTATGAAACATATTTGTTCTTGCCCTTTAAAAGTAGCTGATTCTGGCTCGGCGCCTGTAGCTCAAGTGGCTAAGACGCCAGCTAGCGGGTTCAAATCCAGTCCAGGCCTGCCAAACAACAATGACAACTACAACCAAAAAATAGCCGGGAGTTGTGGCTTGCACGTGTAGTCCCAGCTACTTAGGAGACTAAGGCAAGAGAATCACTTGAGCCCAAGATTGGAGGTTGCTGTGAGCTGTGATGCCACAGCACTCTACCCAGGCCAACAGCTTGAGGCTTTGTCTCAAAAAGAAAAAAAAAGTCTCTGGTTCTTTTTTTCAGTGTCTGTAAGTTATAATTGGACAGTCTGAAATGCATACTCTTTTTAAACTGAAAGATACATCTAAAGGCACTCTTAATTTGTCAAGAGCCGTGTAAGAAGTGGCAGAGCCTCTCCCTGTGCGTCTGTACATGTGGATGGGCACACCCTTTGTTGGGAGCTGGCAGTTTTGGTCCAGTCCTTTGGTCTCTGACTACTCGCCGTCTGTAGGAAAGGGCAGGTTGTGCCACTTGACCAGCTCAGCGAGCAGGAGCTGTTACGTGACACTTAGCACACCCTGCTTCCACAGGCCCCAGATGGGCCATTAGTGCTTAGACTGTACATGCTTTCTGTCGAGGAAGCTGTCTAATCAGCGGAGATGGATTCCCTAATACCCGTATCGTCTTTCATTAGCTCTCTTAAGAGTCATCCTAAAATTACTGTGATGATCACTGTAATTTCATTAACCATCCATTACAAACAAGCCCTTTGAATTTACCTTTTATCAACAAATACATTTTTTTCTTTTAAATTGTGCCCTGTCGTTTATTAGGCACTGAAGTTTTAGAATACTAGAATATTAGTGTTGAAAGGGCCTTGACATCTGGTTTATTGTCAGGTTTACTGATGCAGGACCGTGACTCTGACAGCTATAAATGGCTGCCCCGAGGCTTACATAAACGGCTTTCAGTACTGTCACTGGAAGAGCTGGGTCTTCCCCCTTCCTCCTACTTCCCTTCCTCCCCCCCTTCACTTCATGCCTCAGTTTGTACACAGTTATGCAGTTATGCTTTTAATTTAAATACAGAGTTAAAGAGCTTAATAGTAGTGATCCTCTGTCCTATTCCTTACCTTTGAAATTCTGCTTTGCTGAAGCAACTGCTTTTAATCCTCTAGCTGTTTCTTTGGGGATTGAAGGTACAACATTGATAATACAAGCATAACCAACCAGGTACTGGAGAAAATAGTTCATACTTTCAGAAACTTTTCCTTTGGTTTTAAATTTTATGTTTAAGAGGTTTTTTTTTTTTTTTTTTTTTGGTATCATTATTTTCTTGTTCTGGAAAAACGTAACAGAATATAATCAAGAAACCTCAGTCTAAAGGTTAATTTGAGAGGGCTTCATTTTGGATGAAAAATCTCATTGTTTTCTGATAAAGTGCCAGACCTAGAAATGGATTAGTTAAATCCAAAGGATAATGAAATCACTTAATCTAGAACAAGATAGTTTTAATAAAGGAACAAAAGATTTTAGCACTGCCTGAGGTGATTCAATCTCTGGTAAACATTAAGAATGCAGTTTTATTGAGGGATGTGCTTCATTAATGTGTGGGCCAAAGAAGAAAAGATGAGACATTTCTTAGTGAAGAATTAGGAGAATTGATGGGCTACAGTGGTTTAGAAGTCATGGTTTCATGTGCTGTGCTTTACTTGCATTGTACCTTTTTTTCCTAATATAAAAGTTAATTAATCAAACACATAATAAGCTCCGGGTCAGGTAGTGTGCTGAGTTTTGAAACAGACCAGGAAATAATAGTTGATATTCTCAGGAAGTTTAAGGACAGTTCAGGGAAGTGTGCATCAGTAATAAAACTCAATACGGACTTTTGCTTATGGTTACAATAGAGTATCAGACCAGACTTCTGCTGAGACTACTAGAAAAGCTATTTAAAATCACAAAATATAAATATCTTTGAAGGCATTAGGAACTAACCAAGGCTGCTAGGACGGATTTGGTAGAGCCAGAATTGTAGAAAAAAGAAAAAAAACCTGTTGAGTTGAGCCCCATATTAACCCTTCCCTTTAACCCTTAAGGCATTTGCTAACTCCTGGCATAGGGTAAAGGCCAGACAGAAAGCATTGGTCCAGAGTTTGTTTCAGAATCACTAAGCAGGGAGACTAGAATTTGAGCTGAGGGATTCTGAAGCAGCCAAGATTTGAGGGTCCGTGATCCCCGGAAATAGCCTCAAATGTAGTGACTTGGCTGGGCATGGTGGCTCGTGCCTGTGATCTGGCACCCTCAGAGGCCAGGAGTTTGAGACCAACCTGAGCAAGAGCAAGACACCCCCCCCCCCCCCACATACACACACAATAAGAAAAATAAAAATTAGCCAGGTGCCAGGTGTGGTGGTGTATGTCTATAGTCCTAACTATTCAGGAAGCTGAGGCGGGAGGATCCCTTGTGCCCAGGAGTTTGAGGTTGCAGTGAGCTACTGGGAGACCCCTACACTCTAGCCAAGGCAACAGAACAAGACCCTGTCTCAAAAAAAAAACAGCAAGCTCAACATTTAACTTAGCTTTTGCTGTCAAGGTAACTTTTAAATCCTGATTAAAAGATCCTGTATAGGATTAAAAGAGAAATTCAGATCAAAGATATATTCGGTAGAAAGCTGTTACAAATAGGCTAAAAACTTAAGTGCAGTTTTTGTTCTCACAGTACTAGGGTGGATAAAAATTAGATTTCAAGGCTAGCCAGAAAGAATGATCCTGGTAAACACTCCGGGTTTTCAGTTGAGACCTCAAAAGAACTATGCCCAGCAAATAAAGGTTGACTAGAAGTTATCAGTGTGAAATTCAGCTTTAAAACTGACTCTGATTGGATCAAGGTGGTCAGCCCTTCCTTTAATCGCCTGCCAGAAGAAACTTAAAACCTCTTTGGAGGGAGATGACATCGTCCAGACACTCACGCTCTGGGATACCAGGCTTCCACATTCCACCAAAAATGCCAGGCATGCGGTAAGCAGCATGAATAAAAGACGAGGGAGTGATGAGGGGGAGGAAGAGAACTGCAGGTGATCCAGATACGGGAGTTCTCAGGCCTTTACGCTCAAGAAAATAGGTGAAGAGAGGGAATTTTACTAGACAATTGGAATCTATCGAATAGAATCTAAAGGAAACTTTAAAACCGAAAAGTATGGTAGCTCCACTACCTGTGTTTAATAGTACACTGGGCACAGAAAAGATTTGCAAATTGGAGGATTGAGTAGTAAAAATTACCCACAATGAAACACTAAGAAGTGAAAGGATAAAAAATACGTAAGAGAGTGTAATAGATGTATGGGACGCAATAGAAGGCTTAGACGTTCATAACTAGTACAGGAAGGGGGGAACGGGCAGGACTGTCACAGTAAAACTGATAAAAGTCAAAGACAATGAAAAGAATCTTAAAATCACTAGAGAAAAAAAGTTGCTAGTTTCAGAGGAATAAGATTGGCATCTGTTTTCCCAGTAGACCACCAAAAACAAAATTTGTCACCAGCAGGCTAGTCTGAAAAGAAAAATTAAAGGAAGTTCCTCTAGCAGAAAGAAAATTATCCCATAGGGGCTCGGCGCCTGTGGCTCAAGTGGCTAAGGCGCCAGCCACATACACCTGAGCTGGTGGGTTCGAATCCAGCCCGGGCCCGCCAAACAACAATGACGGCTGCAACCAAAAAAATAGCCGGGCGTTGTGGCGGACACCTGTAGTCCCAGCTACTTGGGGAGGCAGAGGCAGGAGACTTGCTTGAGCCCAGGAGTTGGAGGTTGCTGTGAGCTGTGATTGCCATGGTACTCTACGCAGGGTGATAGCTTGAGGCTCTGTCTTAAAAAAAAAAAGAAAAAGAAGAAAATTATTCCATAGGGAAATAAAATTTGGGGAAAGAATAAAGAACAATGGAAGGAGTAAATAAATATAAATGAATGTTGATTGTGGTATAATAAAAATGTCTTTTTCAAAATACACAGTACACAGGTGGGAAATATACGGCAAAGGGGCCCCAAAGGCTGTAAGGGAACAGTAAATGAAATTAAAATGTTGTAAGGTCCTTGCATTGTCCATAACTAGCAAAGTTATAAAATTATTACTTCATCACAGACTGTTAACTGAGGGTTGCACACTATAAATCTCTAGGGCTGTACTTGTGACACAGTGGCCATGGGCTATGTGTGGTTATTGAACACTTAAAATGTGGCTGTTCCCAATTGACATATGTTTTGATTATAATATATACACATGATTTTGAAGACTTGGTATGGACAAAAGAATGTAAAAAAACCTTATAGCTGGTGATGTGGTGGCTCACACCTGTTGTCCCAGCACTTTAGGAGACTGAGGCAGGAAGATAGTTTGAGCTCATGAGTTCGAGGCTTCAGTGAGCTGTGACTAGAATAGAATCAAATGGAAATTTTAGAACTAAAAAATACAGTAGCTCAAATTAGGAACTCCAGTGCATGTGTTTAACCCCACACTGGGCACATTACTGCACCCAACCTGGGCAGCAGAGCAACTCTGTCTCCAAGAAATGGAAAAGGCAAATACTGGTTACATGTTGAAATGATTTTAGTTTTAATGTATTAGGTTAAATAAATTAATAATATTATGTATCTTTTTACTTTTTAAAGTGGCTGCTACAATATTTACATATTGCTAACAACTAAGGCAATAATAAAAGAATGGAAAATTAAGACGCTAACTGAGGGGAGAAATAGAATATTAGTAAATAATAAAGCACAGATTTATTATCTTATAGTTCTGTGGGTTAGAAGTCTAAAAATGGTCTCACTGGACTAAAATCAGTGTGTTAGCAGAGTGGTGTTCTTTTCTGGAGGCTTTAGGGGAGAGAGAACCTGTTTTCTTTGCTGTTTCCACCTTAACAGAACACCCATGTTCCTTGGCCCTGGGCCCCTTCCTCCATCTGCAGAGCCAGCAACAACTGGTCTGGTCCTTCAGTGTTTGGAATCTGACCGTGGATTATCTGCTTTTAAGGGCTCAGTGTCAAATTGGAGCCACTTGGACAATTCAGAATAAGTTACCTTTCCTTAAAATTCTTAGCTTAATCACACCTACATGATTTGTAGATGACCGTCTCACTTTGTCACTCTCACTAGAGTGCTGTGACGTCACAGCTCACAGCAACCTCAAACTCTTGGTCTTAAGCGATTCTCTTGCCTCAGCCTCCTAAGTAGCTGGGACTAAAGGCACCAGTCACAACACTTGACTATTTTTTGGTTGTAGTTGTCATTTTTGTTTGGCAGGCCCAGGCTGGGTTTGAACCTTTCAGCCTTGGTATATGTAGCCAGCACCCTGATCACTGAGCTACATGGGCGAGCCAGGATTTGTAGATTTTTTCTCCCATGCTACATACTGTCTTTTTACTTTGTTGATGGTGTCCTTTGAAATACAAACGTTTTTAATTTTGATGAGCTCCAATTCATCCATTTTATCTTTTGTTTCCTTTTTGTATCATATCTCAGAAGGCTTTAACCCAAATGGCAAAGATTTACTTCTCTGTTTTTCTCTAAAATGGTTATAGATTTAACAAGTGTTAAAAGTTAAAAAAAAAAAAAAACACAAAGATCTGGCACCTATTTTGAGTTCTTTTTTGAATGTGTTATAAGGGAAAGGTCAAACTTTGTTTTTTTTTGCTTATGGCTGACCACTTGTCTTAGCATGATTTGCTAAAAAAAACTTTTCTTTTCCCTTGAATTGTCTTGGCACTTTTGTCAAAAATAACTGGCCATAAATGTGAACATTTATTTCTGAATTCTCAACTCTGTAGGGTTCGGTTTTGATTGATATTAAAGGTTCATTTTATTCAAGAGCCAATATGCTAGGAGGGAAGGATTTCTTTAAATTTTCTAAAAAGTTCTTTTATAATGCATCAATGAACAGAGAAATATTTTTAATATGGTATACATTCTTCATACTGGGATGTGGACCCAAGATACTTTCATTAGCGCTGTGCTTTCATAACTTAATGAATTCCAGGCCAAGAACTCCTGCATTAGTAGAGCTTGTATTTGTAGTTTGTTCTTTCAACAAATATTTATTGAGTGCCTATTATGTGTTAAGCATTGTTCAAGGCAATATAAATACGACAAAATATGTATATAAAAACATTGCTCTTGGCCAGGTGTAGGGGTTCATGGTTGTAACCCCAACACTTTGTGAGGCCAAGGTGGGAGGATCGGTTGAGCCCAGGAGTTGTAGGTTACAGTGAGCGATGATGAGGCCACTGTACTCCAACCCAAACAACAGAGAGGCAACCTGTCTCTTAAAAATAAAAACAACTCCCAGCCCAAGAAACAAAATTCTCTCTTACCAAGCAGCTTGCTTTCAGAAGTGTTTTAGTTTAGCATACACACCTTGCACCTCGTTAGTTAAACTGACTTCTAAGAATTCTTTGTTTGATGTCATAGGAAATAGAATTTTCTTAATTTCATTTTTGAATTACCATTGCTGGTATATAGAAATCAGTTTATTTCGTATATTGATCTTGTATCATGTGATCTTGCAAAATTCAATGAAGGTATAGGCAGCTTTTTCTTGGTAGATTCCATCACATTTTTTCCACATAGACAATTATGCCATCTGTGACTTAAATGATTTAAATTCTTTTTTTCTTTTTTTTTTTTTTTTTTTTTGGTTACAGTTGTCATCATTATTTAGCAGGTCTGGGTAGGGTTCAAAACCGCCAGCCTCAGTATATGTGGCTAGCACCCTACCCACTGAGCTACAGGTGCCAAGCTGGTTTTAATTCTTTTTTTTTATGTTTAAATTCCTTTTAATCCCTTTTTCTTGTCTTATTGCACTGGCTAAAAACTCCAGCAAGTGGGGAGAAACCAGTATCCTTGTCTTGTCCTGATCTTAGGGCAGTAGTCAACAAACTTTGTCCTTAGAGAACCACCAGTACGTATTTCAGACTTTGTGGGTCACGTGGTCTCTGTTGCACTTGCACCTGTTCAATTCTGCCAAGTACCTCAGAATTAACCAAAAATAAAGTGAATTGGCAGAATGGCTGTCGTCTCAGGACCCTTGTCTTATAGGGAAACTCCAGTGAGCATGAGGTTCATTCTAGGTCTGTCGTCAGTGTCCTCAGTCAGGTAGAGAAAGGTCCTTCTATTCCTACTTCTCAGCGTTTAGGAATGGGTGCTGGATTTTGTTTGTTGCTTTTCTGCCTTTATTAGGTGATCCTAGACTTTTCTTTTTAGTTTGGTAATATGGTAAATTACATTTGTTTGTTTTTGAAGACTAAACCAACCTTGCATTCTTGGGACACACTCTATTTGGTTATGATGTATCCTCTTTATATGTTGCTGGATTCTATTTGCTAAAATTTTGTTCTGCGTTTCCTGTCTGTGTTTATGAGGAATATGGATGTGTAGTTTTCATTGTATTATCTTCACCAAGATTCAATATCACAGTCATGTTGATCTCCGATGATGAATAAATTGTTATGAATTTCTTATGTCTTCTGGAAGAGTTTTGGTAGAATTAGTATGTTTTTTTATTTTTTGAAAAAGTATTATTATTATTATTTTTTTAAGGGACAGGTTCTTGCTATGTGGATCAGACTGGCCTTGAACCCCGGGCTCAAGGGATCTCCCCACGTCAGCCTCCCAAGCAGCCGGGAGTATAGACACACACCACCACGCCCAGCTGGATTCTTCCTTACAGGTTTGGTAGAATTCCCCAGTGAAGCCATCTGTGCCTGGAGTTTTCTTTGTGGGAGAGTTTTAACTACAAACCTGTTTTTTAAAATTGATATAGGGCTGTTCAGATCATGTTTCTTCTTAAATGAGCATTGGCTGTGTCTTTACAACTGTGGTGGTTTTTGTCTCCTCCATCTGAATGAATTCATTGAGATGAAGTTACTCACAGTATCATTTCCGACATCTGCAGATCTGCAGTGTTCTGTGCTGCCGCTCCTCTCGTTCCTGATGTGGCAGTCTGTGTGTTCTCTCTTTTGTCCTGATGTAATCTGTCTAGAGATTTCTCATATTTGTATCTTCTCAAAGAACCAGTTTCTGACTTTATTTTCTCTCTTATTTTGTTATCTAGTCTATTTATCCCTGCTCGGATCTTTATTATTTCCTTTCTTCTGCTCACTTTGGGTTTCATTTCCTTTTCTTCTTCAGTTTCTTAAAGTGGAAGTTGTCTTGATTTGAAGCTTTTTCCTTTTGTATTGCAGACGCTTATTACTGTAAATTTTCCCTAAGTACTAGTTTATTGGCATCTCACAAATTTTGATATATTGTGGGGGCGTTTTTTCATTCGGAATACTTACTAATTTCCCTTTTGATTTCTTCTTTGACCCCTGAGTTGTTTAGAAGTATATTAGTTTTCAAATATCTGAGGACTTTGCAGAGTTCTTTTTCTGTTATTGATTTCAAATTTAATTCCATTGTGCTCAAATAACGTACTATGACTTGGAATTCTTTCTAAATTTATTGAGACTCCTTTAGGGGCCCAGAATATGATCCATCTTGGTAACATTCCCTGTGTTTGAAAGAAAGTCATGAGAGAAATGCTCTGACAGTCATATCACACTGATTGGGAATGTTGCTCACATCTTCTTGTGTTTGATCGTTTTTTTGTCTACTTATTCTTTCTCTTGCTGATAGAAGGATACTTTTTTTTCCCTTTTTTTTTTTGAGATAGTCTCACTTTGTCGCCATGGGTAGAGTGCCATGGTGTCATAGCTCACAGCAACCTCAGACTCTTGGACTCACAGCGATTCTCTTGCTTCAGCCTCCCTGGTAGCTGGGACTACAGGCACCTACCACAACACCCACCTATTGTGGGATGCCACTAAACCAGTACTTAGGGAAAATTTACAGCAATAAACATCTGCAATACAAAAAAGAAAACTATTAGAACTGCAAGGAGAAATAGGGAAATCCACCATTACAGTCGAGAGATTTCAGTATCCCTCTCTCTGAGGCTGGGCGTGGTGGCTCACTCTTGGGAGGCCGAGGCGGGTGGAATGCTTGAGCTCAGGAGTTCTAGACCAGTCTGAGCAAGAGCAAGACCCCGTCTCTAAAAAATAGCTGGGTGTTGTGGCAGGCACCTGTAGTCTCAGCTACTCAGGAAGCTGAGGCAAGAGATTGTCTTGAGCCCAAGAGTTTGAGGTTGCTGTGAGCTATGATGCCACGGCACTCTACTGAGGCACAGCCCTTTAATACAGTTCCTGTGGATCTCAACCACAGGTTGAGAACTGCTTACTCTGTCCCAAAAAAAAATTTCAAGCAGAGATGAGACCAGCTCCAAGCAAGAGGGCCACAGACTCACACTATTCTTATCTGAAGTGTTAGCCCCTTTCGTAAATAATGCTTTATAATTTTTTGCCTTTGGTTGCTTTTCAGAGCCATAAAATGGTTATTTGGGGTAATTTTTCCAGTTTTATGTTTGCTTAGGGGAACGATTTCTCTACCTCTTTGCTCCACTATAGCCAGAAGTTCCCTAGCATGTTTCGTTTGGGGGTTATTTTTTTAAATTTTCCCTATCCTCTTTCACTAGGCAAAAACAAAGACGCGTTTATCCCTTGTTCCCCCGGAATTGGGTGTCCCCTGGACTGAAGAATCAGAGTAAGAACTAATGCACAGATAAATGGCTCCATCCCTCACAGCTTCCTTTGTAATGATAAACTAAACAAATAGGAAAAAAGGACGTTGTCTTCAAAGTACACGAAGTGTTCAGTGTGATCCTTGCTGCGGTACAGCGTGGTGCAGGGCAAGTACAGGGTTGGTACTTGGTGCAGGCCGTGCTGCTTTAGGCCACTACTCATGCCCAATATTTCGAAGCTTGTGGGTTGAGCAGATTCTGTGTATAAAGATGACTTTCCTAACCTAAAGAGATCGGCCCCCAAAAGCTCAGATTTCTTCTGATTTCCTTCTGTCATTTTATGCTGGAAGGGACAAAGGACTGGAGCTTCTTCACACGATCCCTTGTACCCTCACAGTTCCACCGCTGAAGGGCGCATGCTACTCCTACTAAAACCCTGCCCCCCTTTAAAAGAGGACTTCAGTGTCTCTAGAAAACCTTTCAGGATGACACCCTTCCCCCTCGCCTTTCCCTCCTGAGTGTTCTTTCTTTATGTGAGGGAAAGGTGGGATGAGAACGGTTAGGGAAGACTGGGAGTCCTGCCAGGGGGCAGAATGCAGTTAAAATAATGCATTAGGAATTCCTCATAGCAAAGGTGGGTTGGTTTAATTTCCTCTTCTATAACTGGAATCTTAGGTCATAGGACTGACTTCCCAGAGTTAAAAAATTTTAAAGGTGTTGGCAGTAGATAAGGGTTTTGATCTGAATTAAATCTAGGTTGAAAGTCTGAATCTTTTCATTTTACATTGTCATTTTGCAAGGAAACTAAGTATACAGAAAGATCTTATTGTTCGTAAATATCACTGTGTTCCAGGGGTTAAAAATACTTGAACAAAGGAATCTAGAATGGCCGGCTTTGTGGTCCCACCCATTCAACCTGTGGCCTGTGTATACTCCTGAGTTCTCCATAGTAAAGTGATAAAAACTCTGGAATATAATCGTTCTCTATCCTGATAACGGCGAGGTGTCCTCATCCAGAAAGCTCGACGGTTGGGCAAGAACTTCACGTTTCTGCGGGGAGCCGCCAGCCAACGGGCAAGCTTGCATGGCAGGCTCTTCCTGGGCCCGGCTTCTTTATAGAGCACAGCAAAGGTTAGCTCATGGCTTCTCGGTCACAGTGGAGTGAAGGAACTGTTTCCTGTTTTCAGGGGATTCCTTTTAATGTCAAGCATAGCAGCTGGGAAATGAAGATTTCCCAGAATCACAACCTACTTATTTTATTCTGTTTAAACATGATTTGAGAGCAACTATTAACATCTAGTTTCAGAAACACCAGGCAGTAATTTTTAAAATTAATTGCTGAGTACCATTACCACAGATTAGTTTGATCAGTGTTTTTAGTGTGCAGTCAAGTCCTCCCCTCCCCAGTGGCCGACACAAATTAGATTTTCCAGTGCAGGTGTAGGAGGGGAGGCATTACCTTCAGCAACCAATTTTCACTCTTTTCACTGCAAGCATCTTTCAGGGCTACATTCAGGACCCAATCACTTGGAAGACAGTCACTACTAGGGTGCCCATCTAGCTGCCTGGCAGAGGCATGTGTGCTATATGCAGCAATAGCAGTTGCTTGGATGTATCTGTTGTTTGTTTACCACCAGGATGGAAGTGGTGGAGCCAGGCAGGACCTGAGCAGTTCAAATGGAGCTCTGTGTCTTTCCCCTTAGCTCAGGGTTCTCTTCCGCCTCCCCCCACAAGACAGAGTATTACTCTGTGACCTAGGCTAGAGTCCCAGGGCCTCAGCCTAGCTCACAGCAATGTCATACTCCTGGGTTGAAATAATCTTTCTGTCTCAGCCTCCTGAACAGCTGGGACTACAGGCACCCATCCCCACACCCATCGATTTTTCTATTTTTAGTGGAGACGAGGTTGAGCTTGAGGGATTCTCCCTCCTCAGCCTCCCAGAGTGCTGGGGTTACAGGCGTGAGCTCCTGCACTGGCCTCCATTTAACTCCCACTAATGACAGAGAGAAAACCTGCTGAGTATAGCAACGTGGCTTGCCAGTGCTCTTGTTTAGCTTTAAAATAATTGTTTCAGGATGCATTTCCTTAGATAAAATGTAAACTTTTTTTTAATTTTTATTTTTTTGAGACAGTCTCACTATGTCACCCTTGGTAAAGTTATCTCAGATAATGTGCACAGTTTTCACTTCCTTACATCGTGAGAAGTTATTTTCTTCCTCTTCTTCATTCACTCTGGATGGGATGCCAACAGGCAAGTGATTTAGCCCGAGGTCAGTCCAGCATTTGTGGTGAGTGCTCCATTGGTAGAGCCTGGTTATTGGTAAAGCTGCTCTGTTGCTGCCTCATTAGAGATAATTGTGGAAACGGTAATTAGCCACTGAGCCCTGTAGAAGGGGGAAAAGAGAAAAGATTTCCTTTCTGAACAGGCTCTTTAGATTCAAGAGAAAGGAGGCTGATCTGGTTATCTATAAACACCTCCCAAAATGTAATGGCTTAGGCTGAGTGGCTTGGTGGCCCACTCCTGTAATCCTTGCACTTGGAGAGGCTGAGGCGGGAGGATTGCTTGTCTCTTAAAAAAAAAACAAAAAACTTTTAAATTAGCAGGGTATGGTGGCCTGCTTCTGTAGTCTCAGCTAGTCAGGAGGCTCAGGTAGGAGGATCACTTTAGCCTAGGAGTTTGAGGCTCAGTGAGTTGCAGTGATGCCACGGCACTCCAGCCTGGTCAATAGAGCAATGCTCTGTCTCAAAAAAAAAAATGTGGCATCTGTGGCTCAAAGAAGTAGGGCGCTGGCTCCATATGCCAGAGATGGTGGGTTCGGACCCAGCCCCGGCAAAAAACTGCAAAAAACTGCAAAAAAAAAAAAAAGTAATGGCTTAATATATATATATAATGACATCTGCTTATATCAGAAACCTACAATTTGAGTGGGGCTTAGTGGCGTTCTCTCATCTCTGCTCCACTCAGCTTCATTTGAAGTGGCTCGGTCCCCCTAGACAGGCAGCTATTAGCCCCCTCCACCACATCCCTGGTGGCCTTCGGCTGACCCTTTCCTGGGGGCTATAACCAGAATGCCTCCATGTAGCCACTCATATAGGAGGGCTGGGCTTCCTCACAACATGGCAGTCATGTTCTAGGTCAAGTGTCCTGAGAGACAGAGAGAGGCAGGCAAAAGCCACCTCTGTCAAGGCAGCCACAAGGGAAGGGAAATAGGTGCCCCCTCTTGGCGGGGCATAGCAGGGTTCTGAAGAGCATGTGGGCCGGAAGTTCCTGGACAGTCCAGTCTGCCACAGAGACTGTTGTCTTTTCTGTAAATAATCAGAGGAGCTGAGGACATGACACTGACTTGGCAGAACCTTATGGTACTTTAAAAAGTAGCCTCACAAATAAGAGGGAGTCTGGATAGACTAAGTAGGGTGAGAGTAAGTGACAGTCTGTGAAGAATTCCCCATGACGTATGCTGGGTGTGTGGGCACCTGCAGGTCTCTGTGGAGACTCCCTGAGACTGAGCTTGTGTCCTGGAACAGGATGGCCCTGCACCTGCTGGCACCCTCTCAGGATGCCTCCCATCCTTCACAAGTCTCCTTTTCATCAGTGTCCCTGGGACAGTATCTGACTGTTGTCTGATTCTACCACGGTTTAACCCCATATTACACTCAGTTACAAAATTATGAAAGCTTGAAAACAGAGCCTGTGAGACACCTAAATGTGTTTGTGGCCCTGGACGTCCTATTTTTAGGAAGGTATGGTTGGCACATAATAAACTGCATATATTTAAGTTACCTAGTTTGATAACTTTTTAAAATGTATATAAATTTAAAGGGTGCAGGTAGTTTTGTTCCATGAATGTATTACATAGTGGTGAAGTCTTGTCTTTCAGTGAAAACATTGCCCAAGTAGTGTACGTGGAACCCTTTAATTTCTCGTCCTCCCCTCCCTCCCTTCCTTGCGGCTTTCAGTGAGTGTTATTCCACTCCCCGTTCATCTGTACACGTGACTCAGCTCCCGAGGATACCTGAGAACATGTGGCATTTGACTTTCTGCTTCTGAGTGGTCTCACTTAAACAATTTAATGGTTTTCAATGCATTGACACCCGTGAACCTCACCACATATGCCGAGCATGTCACTCCCTCCTGCCCCGAGTACTCCTTCGTTCTGCCCCCACTCCCCACCCCCAGCAGTGATACTGCTGTTGCTGTATGTTACTTGTATGTTTTTATGCATAATTTTATGCAGATATAATCATAGTGTGTACAGTTGGGAGGCACTGTCTCCTGTCACTCAGCATAACTGTCGTGCATTCACGTTGCATGTAGCAACAGATCAATCCTGTCTTCCTGAGAAGCAGTCTATTTGATGGGTGTACCACAATTTGTTTATCCAGCTGTTGGTGGACATTTGTGTTACTTCCAGTTACTGCTTACAGTAAGTACAGCCCCTGTGAACGTTCATGTGTAGATGTTTGCACGGTGTTTTAGTCACTTGGACCCGCTATAACAAAGCGCTGTAGACTAGGTGGTTTATAAACAACAGAAATGTAATTCTCACAGTTGTGGAGGCTGAAGTCAGGGCAGGCTGGCATGGTAGAGTTCTCGTGAGGACTGTCCTCTGGGTTGCAGACGGCCACCCTGTGTCCTCACATGGCAGGAATAAAAAGAACGAGTGAGCTGGTGGGTCCCTTTCACAGGAGCACGGATTCCATTCATGGGGGTCTCGGTGAACTGATCACTCCCAGAGTCTGGGGCTTGGGGTTTCAGCACACCAACTTGAGGGGGGAACAGAAACATACATACATTCTGTCCATTACATGTGGACGTCTGAAAAGTGGAGTAGCTGAGCACGTGGTGGGTGTAGCGTTAGCATTTCACGAAGCTGCCCAGTTGTCTTTCACAGTAGCTGTACCATGTTACTTCATCATCAGCAGTGAGTGAGAATTCAGGCTCTTCTGCGTCCCTGCCAAGACTGTGTGGCCAGCTGCTGGCCTTGCAGACTGTGTGCAGAACTAATCTTCTGGCTTTCGTTTTGAAGTTCCATGATAACCACTGCATTGGGCAGGTTTCCGTGTGCTTTTTTGCCACTGCATATCTTCTTTGGTAATGTGTCTGTTCAGATTGTTTTGCCCATCTGTTCTTTTCTTTCTTTTTTTATTTTTTGAGATGGAGTCTTTCTCTGTCACTCTCTGTAGAGTGTGGTGGCATCACAGCTCACAGCAACCTCCAACTCTTGGGCTCAAGTGATCCTCTTGCCTCAGCCTCCTGAGTAGCTGGGGCTACAGGCGCCATACCTGGCTATTTTTAGAGACGGGGTCTCACTCTGCTACTCAGGCAGGTCTCAAACTCCTGAGCACACTCATTCCTCCCACCTCAGCCTCCCAGAATGCTAGGATTACAGGTATGAGCCCATTTTGCCCATTTTATTACTGTTTCTTATTACATTTTGAGATTCTAAAAAATATTCTAGATTTTAGACCTTTGTGGGAATATATGATTAGCAAATATTTTCTCACAGTGTGTGACTTTTGTCTTTTCACCCTCTTAACAGTATCCTTCAAAGTGAAGAAATTCTTAATTTTAATAAAATCCAATTTATAAATTTAGTTTTTTCTTTTATGGAGCATGCATACTTTTGTGTTGAATATAAAAAAATGTTCGAGTAGCCCAAGATCACAAAGATTTTCTCCTGTGTTTTCTTTGGGAAGTTTCTGATTTTATGTATTTGTGTCTTTGCTCCATTTTGAGTTCATTTCTGTGAGTGGAGTGAAGTTTGTGTTGAGGTGAACTTTCTGGCCTGTGGGTTTATTTAAGTTGGGAAGATGCCTCGTGGTGGTAGAAAGAGTGAAGGGTTCAGGAGCCGCTTGAAGACAGTGTGGTCACAGAGATGTGTGAGCGATGCCAGTTATACAAGACGAGGGCTGAGGGGAGCAAGAGAGCGTGTCTCCCCAAGGGAAGGATGTTTCACCAGGTCTGGAGACGTCTACTCCAGAACAGAGAGAGGAAGAAGAGCAATAGGTCTGTGCAAGGAACACTTTGATGGATTGCAAATGAATGTTTTGGGGCTCCAGCACCTGTAGCTCCGTGGCTAAGGTGCCAGCCACATACATACGCCAGAGCTGGCAGGTTCAAATCCAGCCCAGACCTGCCAAACAACAATGACAACTACAACCAAAACATAGCCAGGCGTTGTGGCGGGCGCCTGTAGTCCCAGCTACTTGGGAGGCAGAGGCAGGAGAATCACCTAAGCCCAGGAGTTGGAGGTTGCTCTCACAGCTCTACCCAGGGTGACAGCTTGTGGTTCTATTTCAAAAAAAAAAGAAAAGAAAAGAAAAAGAAAAAAGGAAAGTTTTGGATCCCTACAGTTATACTTTTTTTGGGGGGGGGGGGGGGGGGGATCTAGTATACCTCTTTCGCCCCGGCTACAATGCAACAAAAAAAACAAACACACACCAACAACACCACCCCCCCCCCCAGCCCCACCACACCGCCCCACCGGGGGGGGCGGGGCGGGCGCGCCCCCCCACAGAGTCGTCCTCTGTCTCCCAGGCTAGAATGCTACAACATCATTATAGCTCACTGCAGCCCCACATTCCTGAGTTCAAGTGATTTTTCTGCCTCAGCTTCCCAAGTAGGTAGGCCCACTGGTGGTGTGCCACCACATCTGGCTAATTTTTCTGTTTTTTGGTTTTGTTTTGGTTTTTTTGTAGAGACAGGGTCTCCATCTGCTGCTCTGGCTGGTCTCAGACTCCTGAGATCACTCAGTACTCCAGCCTCGGCCTCCCAGAGTGCTAGGATTACAGGTCTGAGCCACTGCACTGGTCTCACAGTGCTTTTTATCTCCATACTCTTTAGAGAAATTTAAAATTAATGGTAAAGAAAACAAAGGCTGAGCTGGGTGTGGTTGCTAACGCCTATAGTCCTAGCACTCTGGGAGGCTGAGGAGGATGGATTGCCTGAGCCTTAGGAGTGTGAGACCCCATCACTACTAAAAATAAGAGAACTAGCTGGCGTTGTGGCAGGCACCTGTAGTCCCAGCTACTCAACTCAGGAGGCTGAGTCAAAAGGATCACTTGAGCCCAAGAGTTTGAGGTTGCTGTGAGCTGTGACACCACAGCACTCTACCCAAGGTGACAGAGTGAGACTCTGTCTCAAAAAAAAGAGAAAAAGGAACCAAAGGCTGTGGTCTTATTGGACTAGTGGTTGGACTTCTAGTCCTCCAATAGGCCTTGGTGTTGAGGGACAGGCAGGCTCTTTACCTTGGTGTTGAAGGGCAGAGTGATTCCTGGGGTCTGCGGCTCCTGGGTGGTGGTGGTGGATGCATCTTTGTAACACTTGCTCTTTCAGCCTCGTAAACTTGAGAAAGTTTTTCTTTATACACTCTAAATCAGTCATGAACTATATATTTAACACTTATCATCCTTTCTCATTCACCTGCACAAGCTTCAACTTGTGCAAGTTTCAGCTTGCTCAGCTTATCCAGGTTGCTGGGAGGGCTGCACTTGTTCCTGTCCATGCTGATTTTAATTTCTTGATTTGTTTTTTTTTTACTGTTACTTGCATTTATTTTATGTTGCATCTATTCCTGTGCCATAAGTTTTTGTTTCTTCAGTTTCTTCTGGGATATCTTTTTCTTCTGTGCTACCTTTTCTTCTGGTTTGGGAACAATCTGTTCCTTTTCAGTAAGGATCATCTCAATGTGGCAGGGGGAACTCATGTATGGGTTAATGCGACCATGAGCTCTGTAAGTTCGGCGACGCATCTTGGGTGCTTTGTTCATTTGGATATGCTCAATGACAAGAGGATCTACATCTAAACCCTTAAGTTCAGCATTACTCTCTGCATTTTTAAGCATATGCAGCAAAAATTCAGCATCTTTTTGGCCCACCGACACTGTGTCCAGCCCCACTGTTTGGCCTGGGCACACCTACCAACTCCACCATTGTAACGTTGGAATGGTACACATTGTTTCTTTAAGGTGACATCCTTCAGATACTTGGTGGCTTTTCCTATATGCATATCCTTGATGGCCTGGGCAGTTTCACGAGTGTTCTTAAAGTGAACACGAAGATTTGAGCCTCCTGACTTGCATGACTTTGTGGGGTTTTCTGGGTCAAGTGAATAGCGAACCATTTTCACAGATCACCTCAGGCCGCTTAGGGGAAGAGAAAGAGCGGTGGCTTCTGGGAGAATTCCTAATTTCTTGATTTTTGTGTGTCTCAAAACTTTTCATAATGACCCACCTTCAAGGAGAATACAATATAATCTGGAGTGTGACCTTTGCCCTCTAGGAACTTTAAAAATAATTTCTGAAACCTACTGTTTCCAGGCATTTTTAAATTCCGCCTTTTCCCTGGTATAACGTAGCATTTCTCCTGACTCTGGTCTGTGGTCCTGGACACTGCTTGCTGTCCTGCACAGAATCCTGTTCCGTTTGGCCCTTCCACTGTGCTGCCATGGTATTGCTCCTTCTGGTCCTCAGCCTTCTTCATCTTCTTCATCCTAATGCGTTTCACACCAAGAAAACAGTAAGAAAAGTTGCAGACAACTCATACAAGGCCAGACAATTAAGTTCATGAACTCATTCTACAAAACCTGCTATATGTCCGTCGCTGAGTATCACTATGGTCACCTTTGAGGTGCTGCCCTTGGCCGTATGGTGACCATAGTGACATTTGACAATGAGTGTGTAGCACTTTTTCTAGGGTAGGTTTGCAAACTTAATGTCCAACCTTATATGTAAAATAAAACCAGAAAAGGCAAGCCTGGGATCGGGGTCAAGGGCCACGTGCAGGGCCCCCCACTGGAGCACTGGCTCCTCTGGAATAGCTCTGACTCCATCAGTCACTTTCTTCCAGTGATGCTGTCTTGTCATATTCAGTCCAGAATAAGATGTTCATGGCTTTCCTTAATCATTTATCGCACTACAGGAAGGGTAAGTAAACCAGTAGGTTTAGTGCTATGGAGAAAAGCACAAGAGGGTGGTACCACAAGTATGTTTCCGTTCCTCAGTTGTTCTGCCATCTTCCCTCTGCCAAAATGGTGCTTGTAGGTGCAGAAAGTAATACACTGCCAGACGTAAGGAACACTTCCAACCTGCTGCGAGCAATAGCGTGCCGGTAAGTTCACCCTGAGGTGAGCATGCTGTGCTGAGCATCTTCCCTGATCCCATTTCCTTCCTGAGCTGCTGCAAGACCACGGGCGTTTCGTGTCCAGGCTGCCGTACTCTGCAGGCCTGCAGTTTCAGAAACGGGAAGCGTCACTCCAGGGAAGACCGCTTGTCCCCCTAGGCCCCATCTGATGCTGGCTGTCTCAGGAGGTTCCAGGGTGAAGCGGGCGGTGGGAGTACTGGGAGAATCACGATGCATCCAGAATGTGCGTGAGGTTTCACCATCAATGCAGGATCTAAATCAGTGCCTAATGCCGCAGCCCTTTAATTCAGTTCCTGTGGGTTGCGACCACAGCTTGAGAACCGCTGTCTAACTCTTTTTGCTCTGTATTGAATTAATAGTATACTGTAGTCTCAGTGTGGTAGGATAGCCTTTCTTAGATAAATAATATTTTCGAATATTAGATATTCAAACAAGTCCAAATCTGTCCTTTATTGCTGTATAAAGTGTTTCATAGTTTTTAGTAGCCCTCATTTTTAAAAGTGAAGTATTCATATATTTTTTCCTTTTTCTTTTTTTCCTCTTTTTGTCTGTCCTTTGTTTTCTTTTTAAAGTCTCTATACCAGTGTGTTTCAACCTTTTCTATCTCATGGCACACTTGAACGGATATAAACTTAAATTATGTTGATCAAAAAAAAAAAAAGTAAAAAGGAATATACTCACTATTCTTTGAACTTCTTTCAAAATAATTTAATTAATGGTCTTTAAACTTTTCCTGACACACTGGGTGGAAATCACTGCTCTATACTGAAGCTTTTGAATTCTCTGGACTTTGTGTCTGGATTCAGTTTTCCTGAATCCAGCCCGTTCTTCAGTAAACCTGAGTTTCTGAAGCATGTGCCAGGTTTTCTCTTCAGCATTGGTCAGGATTAAGCTCCCCCTTGAAGAGCCTGAGTGAGGGAAGCCAAGTCACGCAGTGCCATTACTCGCAGTGTGTGCTGAGGGTACCGCGACAGACACTCCTGGGCTGCTCACAGAACCCTTGCAGTTTCCCGTCCGGCCTCAGCCAGTGTATCCTGAAGTCCGGGTGTATTAACTATAGGAGGAAGTTGGCACTTGGAGGCCTCTGCTGGGGCAGGGGGGCAGTGTTGTGTTGGGCACTTGTTTTGTGTTGTAGAGGTGAGATTAGCACTGTGGGGGGTACTGAGAGGAGAGGACAGGATGTGTGGGCTCCGGCTAGAGGATCTTTCAGATGTCATCGTATTAGATTCTCATAATAGACTATTTTTTCCCATTTTGCACATGAGAAGAGTGAGACTCATACAAATTAAAACTATATATCTGCAGTACTGTAACCAGTATCAAGTGCTACCAATATTCAGAGCCTCAGGACTCTGTAGCCCGTGACACTTGGACACAGAGCTTTCAATTAGTATAAAGAATCTCCATGGCTCAGCACTTGTAGCTCAAGTGACTAAGGTGTCAGCCACGTACACCTGAGCTGGTGGGTTCTCATCCAGCCAGGGCTGCCAAACAACAATGAAAACCACAACCGAAAAATAGCCGGGCATTGTGGCAGGTGCCTGTAAACCCAGCTACTTGGGAGCCTGAGGCAAGAGAATCGCTTCAGCCCAGGAGTTGGAGGTTGCTGTGAGCTGTGATGTCACAGCATTTTACCCAGGGGGACAGCTTGAGGCTCCGTCTCAAAAAAAAGCAAAAAGAATCTCCAAAGACTTAAAATGGAGGAACAGTCACCCTTGAAGTGTAAAGAGCTTGTTTCTTGTAACCAGAAGGTTCTGGTATGAACGGAAGAGCCTCTTCTCAGAGTAGGTGTCCTCACAGCGTTTTCGGGATGAGTCGGGCTAGTTAGATGGGACACCCCTCACAGCCTGCACCACCCGCGCTTCACGACCACCCTTGCTTTCAGAGCTTGAATACCAAATGGGTGCCTTTGTCCTGAGGATAAACTAGAGAAGGCTGCCAAGGATGTTTCGGAGGGTCTCATTTTCTTCTTTTCACACACTCCTTCTGTCTGTGTTAGGATGAGGGTGAGCTCCCGGGCCCTCACCGTCTCTTCTTCACCTGGCCCTTCCCAGAGCGCACGCGGCGTGAGCATTGCTGGGGTTACTCTGAGTTGCTCTTCACCTGCGATTGCGTTTCACTGAGTAATAACCCTGCCAAAGCTGCACTGGACCTGCGGACACGTGAACTGGAAAAGACAGAACTCATTCTTAAGCTGCTGATAAAACTGTTCACAAATGCCCAGAGATCATTACTCAGCGGTGACCCAGCCTGAGCTCCTACCTGACCCCGTCTCTGCCGGGTGGCAGTCCCTGTGTTCTCAGAAAGCAGACCTCGTGGCTCCTGTGAGCTTCCCAGGAAGAGCCTTCCTTTGGAGGGTTTGTGGGAAGCATGGGAGGCCATTAATCCCCATTTCTCAGGTGACATTTCCTGACCTATTCTGAATTGTTCCCTCAGAACAGGTTCATTTAATTAAAAAGAAGTTATATCACATTAAATTCGCAACATATCAGTGTGCCTTAGATTTTGTCTTTGTGGCACTTCGATGTAGTTGGAGCCATATCCTCGAAGTGTGCCTGTTACTCTGAGCATACCGGGCGATGTCATTGAGGTTTAATGTGGTTATTTCTCTCACAAAATCAGGGACAGCATTCCTGTCTGGGGAGCCATTCACAGATGATGCATCAGGTTCCTTCCGGTTGCCAGAGGTGTTCAGTTTTTGTAGTGGTGAAGGAAACTTATTAATACCTCCTACCTTTAGCTGCTTGTTTATTTCAAAAAAAGATTTTTTTGGCCGGGAAGGTGACTCACACCTACAATCCCAGCACTCTGGGATGCCAAGGCACATAGATTGCTTGAGCTCAGGAATTTGGGACCAGCCTGAGCAAGAGCAAGACCTCATCTCTAAAATACTAGTTGGGCTTTGTGGCGTGTGCCTATGGTCCCAGCTACCAAGGAGGCTGAGCCAAGAGGGTCACTTGAACTCAAGAGTTTGAGGTTGGGCTCGGCACCTGTGGCTGAAACGGCTAGGGCACCAGCCACATACACCAGATCTGGCAGGTTCGAATCCAGCCTGGGCCCGCCAAACAACAATGACAACTACAACCAAAAAATAGCTGGGCGTTGTGGCGGGCACCTGTAGTCCCAGTTACTTGTGAGGCTGTGGCAAGAGAATCGGTTAAGCCCAAGAGTTGGAAGTTGCTGTGAGATGTGATGCCACGGCGCTCTACTCAGGGTGACGTAGTGAGATTCTGTCTCCAAAAAGAAGAGTTTGAGGTTGGTTTGAGCTATGATGCTATAGCACTCTACACAGGGCATAGAGTGAGACCATTGTTTCAAAATTTTTATAGCAGGACAATAATAAATTCCCATCAAACCCATTCATGAATCACTGAGTTTAAGCAATGTGACTTCTTAGTAAATACTCCAGAATAATGTAGATGATTATGAAATCTATCTGACTTGTTGGGTGTAAGGTGAATATTACAGAATTTACCGTTTACCATTTAATTTCTAAATCCACAGCTCAGTGACATTAAGTGTATTCACAATGTTGTGCTTCCATCACCAATACCAACTTGCAGAATTTTCCATCATCTCGGATAGAAGCCTCTTAAGCAGTCACTCCTTCCCTCCTCCAGCACCTGACAGCCACTAATCGATTTTTGTTTTTTGACTTTCCCTGTTCCGGATATTTCATATAAATGGAATCCCACAATATGTGGCTTTCTGTGTCTAGCTTTCACTTGGCATAGTGTTCCAAAATTTATCAATGTTGTGGCACTGAGGTCCCCAGCCCCCAGGCCACAGTCTGTTAAGAGCCAGTCAGGCTGCAGAGCTCTATCTGCCTCTCACCCCCGCCCATGGAAAAACTGTCTTCCATGAAGCTTAGGATGGCCGCACAGCAGGCAGTGAGTGGTGCTGATCAAGTGAGGCAGCTTCATCTTCATTGACAACCATCAGCCACTCCCCATAGGCTTCAGATCCCCACCCAGGCCCCATCTACTGACTCCTTCATCCACTGTCTGTGGAAAATGGCCTTCCATGAAACTGGTCTCTGGTGCCAAAACTGGTCTCTGGGGCCCGCTGTTAAAGACTGTCAGTCCTTCCTTCTTGCTTAAGGCTGAAAAAGATTCCATTGTATGGATATACTGCATTTTTTCTTTTTTGGAGACAGTTTCACTATGTCCCCTGGGTAGAGTGAGGTGGCGTCACAGCTTACAGCAACCTCAAACTCTTGGGCTTAAGTGATTCTCTTGCCTCAGCCTCCCAAGTAGCTGGGACTACAGGCACCTGCCACAATGCCCAGCTATTTTTTGGTTGTAGTTGTCATTGTTGTTTAGCTGGCCCAGGCTGGGTTCCAACCCGCCAGCCTCGGTGTATGTGGCTGGTGCTGTAACCACTGTGCTATGGGTGCTGAGCTGGATATACTGCATTTTTATTGATTCATTTATCAATTGGTGGACATTGGGCTTCTTTCCACCTTTCAGCTGTCGCGAGTAATGCTGCTATGAATGTCCTGTACAAGTGTGTGTTTCAGCACATCTCTGAGTTGCTCGAGGCACAGATGTAAGGGGAGAGTGCTGGGTCACCTGCAGCCCTGTTGAACTGCTGAGGCAAGAGGCTCTCCCCCAGCAGCGACATGGTCTTACCACAAGTGTATGAGGCTCCAATGCCGGCATCGTTGCCAACACCGAAACCTGGTGTTTTTCTTTGTTTTTTAAAAAGTAATGCCCATCCTAATGGGTAGTGTTCACCGCATCATGGTTTTGATTTGCATTTGCCTGACTGCTAATAGTGTTAAGTGTCTTTTCACATGCGCCTCGGTCATTTGTGTATATTCTTCAGGGAAGTGTCTGTTTTTACATTTGGGCATTTGGTTGTTTGCCTTTCTGTTGTTGAGTTCATGTTTGTTTTGGATCAAATTTTTAAATAGACATATGTAGTAAAATGACACTCCTGTACATACCCCCCAGCTACAAGTATAGGGTCCTCCCACTCTTCCCACCCGAATCTGGAAGATTCTGAAGCAAACCCCAGCCATTTTATGTGAAAAAAACACCTAGAGTCCACACTTACCAGCTGTGTTGTAGTTACCATTGGTTTGCTTGAACCAACATCCAAATGATGTTCCCTGGAGCATTTGGGTAGTATGTCTTTTTCAGTCTTTCACTGAGAGAAAAATCTTTTCTCCTTTTTCCTTTCAGTTTCTTTTTGAAGGAACAGGATTGTGTGTCCTGTGGAGCAGCGGTTCCCAACCTTTGTGGCAACAGGGACAAGTTTCATGGAAGGCAGTTTTTCCATGGGCTGGGGACAGGGGATGGTTTTGATGTGAGTGTGCAAGCAGCTTGTTTGGTCTCTCTGCAGTCAGAGCTCTCTGCCACTGACAATCCCTGTCTGTAGCTGCTCCCAGTGCCAGCCTCGCGGCCTCATCTCCAGCTAACATCAGGCACTGGTTCTCACAAGGAGCCGCAGCCACGCTCCCTCACACCCAGGCTTTCAGTAGGGTTCGCACTGCCATGGGACTCTACCGACAGTGCTGCCGCTGCTCTGACGGGCAGTGGAGCCCAGGCAGTGATGTCTGTAAACACAGATGAAGCTTCGCTGGCCTGCTGCTCACAGCCATCCTGTGTGTGTGGCAGGGGCATCACAGCTGGAGGGTGTCTGTCCCTCTCAGATTCAGCTGATTACATCCTGTGGGGTTGTCCCTACATTGTGTAGCAATACCTCTGCTGTGGATCTGTGTCCCTCAGTGGAGTGGGACTGGCTCTCTGTCTCTGGATGTCACTGGCTGCTGATCATGTTATCAGTCACGCCTTCATTCCTCAGAATTCTGCCTTTGTCAGCTGGTCAGTTGACTATTTGATCCTCGTCCTTGGTTTCCCAGCACCCGGGATCGTGTGTGGTGTCCCTGGTGGGCGTGCTTTAGTTAAGCACAATCACCCACTCACAGATTAACACTGTAGATATTCCATGCCATGGCGCTCACCACTCACCGTCAGCTCTAGATTGGGGGGCCTCCATGCCAGCTGGATCAACCTCTGGTGGGGAGGGGCTGAGCTTTGAAAACTCAGAAAACACTTTGCACGGTGAGGATTGAGGGTCCTTCTTGGAACCCCCTCCCCAAACAAGGACAAAGTGCAGGGCCCTGTCCCCATAAGGCTTGTGGCTCCCTCTTAGCTTCCTGCTCTGGCTTTTTTCCTCTCTCTTTCTCACAAATAAACATGAACAGTAAAAGGAACCATGTACAGGCCGGCTGTGAGCGCAGGGGTGGGCATGTGACCTGTTCCCCCCTTTCCACTTCCCAAGCACTGACACCTGGAGCAGGCCTGCGACTCCCTGAAAACGTGGCCGCTTCCCTTCCCCAGCCTAGAACAGAGCTGGGCTCAACTTTGAGGAGACAGAGCCTTGCAGAGCCCAGAGCAGCACCCTGAGATCTGCGCTCAGAGCATGCCCAGCGGGCCCTCTCATCACTCCAGGGCCTGCAGTCCCCAGAACCACACCCTGACCCAGTGGGTCCCCTCATCACTCCAGGACCTGCTGCGTTTTCCAGTCAGCTAGACAGAGGGCTGCCCTTCTGGACTATTTTTTCCCTGTGTTTTAAGACTGTGTCTCCCCACTATGCTGCACACTAAGAGCACCCCCACTCACCTCACTCACACCCCCAACACCCTCCAAACCCCACCCCACAGTGTGGGAGACGGGCACATGGTAGCACTTCAGTCCGACCTCCGCAGCCTACACTGTGCCCCCGTGACATGAAACCTTCCTTCCCAGTGCACTGGGTCGTGGCTTAATAGTGTGGTGTCCACATGAGGCTGGTGCTGATGAGGACTGCCTCTGCCTGCGTGTGGACTGGGCAGGCGTAGGAGCAGTTCCTGCGCATGTCAGCTGAGAGGTGAATCATAGCCATGGCATCTTGCCGTGTGCCCATAAAAGTGGCTTTTCCTTAAATAGTTCAAAACTTATTAGCTATTAAAAGAGCATATGGTACTTGAAGGTATATTTTATGGCCCTTAATTAAACTTCAAACAAAACATTTTGAGATAGTGTATGACATATTTTTTATCTTCCTTGTAATCTGAGTAATCTGTCAGCTTTCCTATCCCTCTCCTCACCTGGGTCTCAGGGGGTACAAAGGCCCACTGAGACGGCCCACCCGGGCTGCAGACAGGTGTGTCACGGCGGCATAGGGAAGGTGGAAACCACCCAGCCAGTCCCGCGCAGGGACACGAGTGTGAAGTCTGAGCTGGGGTCTTTGTTGGGGGGGGGGGGGGCATCGGGTAGCACTGTGAGGTGGGCCCCGCCCGTCCTCAGCATATCGCTTAGTTGACATTTCCTGGACAGAAGGACGTGCGCCTTCAGGAGGAAGTGGGGCAGAGCTCCTCAGCCGTGTCCGTGCACAGGCCGTTTGAACTTCTGTTCTGACACATGTCATCACTCATGTTTTGTCCACCCTAATCTAAAAATAGAATCTTCCTGTCGAGTGGAAAAACCCTAAGCTGACCTGAAAACCAAGTGCAAAATCTGAATTCATTAATAAGGAATTTGCATTTTAATTACTAGTATATTTTCTGTATCTTTTCTTTTTTTTTGAGACAGAGTCTCACTGTGTTGCCCTCAGTAGAGAGCTGTGGCGTCACAGCTCACAGTAACCTCAAACTCCGAGGCTCAAGCAATTCTCCTGCCTCAACCTCCCACCCACCACAACGCCTGGCTATTTTTTGTTGCAGTTGTCATTGCTATTTAGCTGGCCCGGGCTGGGTTCGAACCTGCCAGCCTTGGTGTATGTGGCTGGCCCCGTAACCACTGCTACAGGCGCCGAGCCTGTTTTCTGTATCTTTATTTTTCTATTTTGTGAGACAGTGTTGCTCTGTCACCCAGGCTAGAGTGCAGTGGCACGATCATAGCTCACTGCAGCCTCAGACTGCTGGGCTTAAGCCATCCTCCTGCCTCAGCCTCCCCGGTAGCTGGGACTGCTCAGGGTCCCACAACAATTGGCTAATTTTTTCATTCTTTCCCTAGAGACAGAGTTTCACTGTGTTGCCCAGGCTAGTCTTGAACTCTTGACCTTAAGCAGCAGTCCTTCCACCTTGGCCTCCCAAAGTGCTTGGATTATAGGTAACCCACCACTCCCAGCCAGCGCGCTTCCATTTTAAACACACCGTCTTCCTTTGGCTTCTGGTCTCTCTCCTCCCTCTCGGGCCTTCCCTGGTGTCCTGCTATAGGCTCTTCTTGGTGTGGCCATTATTTGTGGGAGTTGTGAAGGGCTTGGTTTGAGGCCACCCTCCTCACTGCCCATTGTGGCTGTCCCAAGGTTGTTCCATCAAGGACGCTGGTGACACCAAGTCTTCTGTCTCCATGTGCCACTCTGCTGAGCTCCTGATCCACATGTCGGCACCACCAGGCATCCTTTGGGTGTCTCCAGGGTACCTTGAACTTAACACGTCAATACTCTTCATCTGCTCAGCACCCAGTGTCCTCCAGCACTCTCTGCCTCCGTGGAGGCGCCACCAGCATGTGGCACTGCACAGAGGCTAAGGCCATCCTTGGCACTACTCACACTCTCCTTCCTCATCCCCAGTCACCATGTCCAGTCCGCTTCAGTACCCATGATTCTCCATAACCATCCCATTCTCCCCTGCCGCCCAGCCCAGGGCCTCTGACAGGGTTCCCCCTTCCCTGCTCCTTGCCGCCGCCTTCTTCTTTTTTTTTTTTTGACTCTAAAATAGATTATTTATTCCAAAAATCCTCCAGTTTTCTTTTTACAATGAATACACATCCTCTCCATCTCCAGCACAGCTCCCTTAAGTCCCTGCAGGAAGAGACTCAGGGTGAGAGTCTGTCTCAGTCTCCTGCTGCTGGCTGCGCCTTGCCGCCTTCTGACCCAATCCAGCCATACTTCCTTGAAGCCTCCTTGAGGCCTGGACTGTGTCAGGTCCCCCTGTCCGCCCATCCATGAGAAACCTGATCCTGGGCCCGGGCCCTCATGAGTGGCCCTGGGTCAGGATTCACTGAATGGGCAAGTAAAGCTGCAGAAAGAGCAATCTGTTCCAGCTCCTCTGTCTCAGCTGCCCTTTCCTCCCAACTGTCCCCAGATGTGCGGCTGTGTGTGGCTGCCCAGCATTCCCACACCTGGGACACAGAAGCCATGTCCACACACAGAGTCCTGGGGCCACAAACCTAAGCGTGTCGTCTATCTCCTCTCCAGGGTGGCGATCCCCTTTGCCATTGTGGTTCTTCATGCTTCTGGGGTTTTTTTCTTTTTCATTTTTTTTTTGTAGAGACAGAGTCTCACTTTACTGCCCTTGGTGGAGTGCTGTGACGTCACAGGACTCACAACAACCTCCAGTTCTTGGGCTTCCGCGATTCTCCTGCCTTAGCCTCCCGAGCAGCTGGGACTACAGGCACCTGCCACAACGCCCGGCTATTTTTTTGTTGCAGTTCCGCCGGGGCTGGGTTTGAACCTGCCACCCTCGGTATATGGGGCCGGCGCCCTACTCACTGAGCCACAGGCGCCACCCTCTTTTTTTTCTGAGACAGAGTCTCACTTTGTTGCCCCCCATAGAGTGCCGTAGTGTCAGAGCTCACAGCAACCTCAAACTCTTGGGCTTAAGCAATTCTATTGCCTCAGCCTCCCAAGTATCTGGGACTACAGGTGCCCACCACAACGCCCAGCTAGTTTTAGAGATGGGGTCTCACTCTAGCTCAGGCTAGTTCTTGAGCTCCTGAGCTCTGTTTTACGCCAATCCCTATAAAGCTTTTGTATGCCTGCAGGAGACAACTCAAGACAAAAGGCCACTCCACTCCACAGGCTGTGTCTTGGGGCGTGTGAACCACTTGGAAACAACAAATGCAGAGCACATCTCCTTCCAGTGTGTTTTGAGTGAACACTTTAGTGATTGGGATTTTGGGGTCGTTTGTTATCTGAGTTCCTCATCCAAACCCTGGGGAGAGAGGAGGAGGGCACCATGGACCTCGAGTCATGTGGTATTGCTCCGTATTTCTGCATGAAGGCCCAGTGGAGGTTTATGAGTCACACACATACCATGAGGATCAATGGCGTTGGGGCCGCAAGCCCAGGAGCAGGACTCCAGCAGGGGAAGGAGCCGCCTGGGCACGTTCTTGGTGATTCTGTGGCTTGTTGGTATCCTGAGTTGGACTGGTGCCATCTGGTACCAATCTTCTCTACCACAAGTAAACAAAACCCTAGAATTCCTCCACAGTTTCAAAGAGGGTTAACGACTCCTATTGTGTGGCCCAAGGCCTGCATGTCGACATCACAGAAACTCAGGACCGAGCCAGGGTCAGGTGCCGAGGAAGCATCAGGCTTGGCACAAACCCCTGTCCACAAGCTTTCTCCTGGTGGTGTTGAGTTGTTTTTATCTGAGGCATAAAAAACTAGCTTTTCCCTCAATTGCCAAGGAACTTCAGGGCCGACACTTCCTCTGGCACTGCTGGCAGGGACAGAGATCACACGTTGCAGGACCTGGCAGTGCACGGGCAGATGGACTTACCTTGTACCTGTTCGCCTTACTCAGAAAGCAATAAAAGTTTAGCCACAGACCTCATGCCAGTGGGGACAAGGACACCAGCTGCTCCAGTTGAGTCCAGGCAGGGAGCAGTGGTGAGACAGGCAGATGGCACAAGGCAGGCCTGGTGGCCACCTTCAAAGTGCAGCGAGGTCCTCAGCATCTCCCGCCGTCGGGAGCACACTGTGGTCTGCGGCTGGCAGGTTGCGACGTGGCAGTGCATGGCCGGAGGAGGTGTGCAGAAGCCCCCACCCAAGCACTGGGCATGGCCAGCACAAGGAGTCCTCACTAGGCACAGGAGGGAGACGCTGTCTCTCTGGTGACGCACTATCTTTTTCTACCTTTTCGTGTATTTCTTCGAGGTAATTCCTAACCTTGCTATCATATTAATGAGCTATCCTTGCCACATAGCAAGGAGCTCCAGGGAGGAAATCGGGGGAGCTTCTCCCCTTCCTGTAGGTTTTCTGGTGCCATGTTCTTTAGAGAACCAAGCTTTGCTGTGTGTAGACCGTTAAATCTTTAGTCAGCGTTATTTCATTCGGTGTTAGACTTCAGCTGGTAAGACTGTCTCTCCGGCTCCAGCTCTGCTCTCACCCTTTCTGGGATCACTCCTAGTCCAGTGCCTGCCTTGTTTCCCCCACAGGGTCTCTTTCGATGGAGGTCAGGAGGCAGAGGAGTGAGTGTGCACTCAGGTTTCATTTGTGTTCTCCACTTACAGGCCCTCACTTACTATATCCCAAGGGTGGGCTGACCTGGCCTGGCTCCCCACTGCGGGGTAAGGGAGGTGGTGACCTCTGCCAGCCTGCCTTGGTTTGGGCTTCAATTGTTTTGATTTGAAATTTTAGTCGTAAGGTACTTACGTTAACTTCCCCTAGCCTTAAGTCAAGACCTCTTGTTTTCCTCTTGATTCATGGGGCTGCATCATGTTTGTAAATGGAGTCTCACCCTCCTGGAGGTTCCAGGCAGGGCCATCGGTGCGGGGGCAGCAGTTTCTCCACAGTGGAGCATCCAGCTTGTCCCGAGGAGGCTGAGGTCGTGCAGCTGGTGGAGCACAGGAGCCTGTGCCTCAGGGCGGGAGTCGGGGTTGCGCCTGACACCAGGCCTATGCCTGGGGGGAGGGGCTGAGCATGACACCAGGCCTGTGCCTCAGGCTGTGTCTGACACCAGGCACGTCCGCTGCTGGAGCTTCCGGCATTTCAGGGAACAGAAGGGGTGGCCGTGGCAGGAAGTGGAGGTTTGTTTTCCTCCAGAAGTGAACATGACCTCTGGGGGTAAGATGCTGCCATTGACCTCTCACAGAAGCTTCCTGACCTGCTCCCTGTGCAGGGATGCCCAGCATCCTTGGTGGTTTCATCAGGCACTTAGTCCCTAGATCAGTCCATTTTTAAAAGTAGCTTTAATGGACTTTTTCTTCTGCATTCTGAGTAAAGGGCCTGTGTTTTCATATCGCACCAGGCCCTGGATGTGACATAGCGTGGCAGGCCCAGCCAGCCTTCATTTTCATCTGCCTTACGGCTTCATTCTGACTGCCCTCCTGATCCCAGCTCCAGACTTAGCTCACACCGGACACGGTGCTTTGTCTCCCTGGACACCCGAGGGTGGCAGGCTGCTGCTGCTCTGACAGGGGGCTGACTTGGAACAGCCCACGGCTTGCTGCATGGCCTGGGCGCTGTCTTGGGCACCCTGAACCTCAGCTTCTTCCAGCTGCTCTGAGGTGAGAGGCTGCTCACAGGATGCCCAGGTGGGGCTTCTGTCCCGGCTTCCCTGCCGCCTGCGAGCACTTCTCCCTCCCTGGTCCTCATTCCCCCTCGGAGCTGACTGCCCAGCCGCTTCCTGAGACCAAGAGAAGATGAAAAGGGCGTCCCCAGTCAACACTAACTGCTGCTCCGTCCGATGCCAGGCACCGTCAGAGGGTCCTGACTGTTAACAGATTAGCAGACACCTCTGGAAGGGCCTCTCGGGAGCATAGCAGGCCTTCCTCCTGGTGGCCTTCCCAACCTGGGAGTCTGAGGTCTGAACAGGGCAGCTCTGGGGCGGGGCGGGGTGGGGCAGCGGGAGGTTCCTGCCCAGGTATCTGGGAAGCTCTGTGTCCGCAGAGCCTGGCAGCACCTCGGCCTCTGTGAGCTGGCTGCCACCCTCCGCCAGACTCTTGGCAGGCTTCATCCCTCTGTGCCTCTTCCAGTCACTTCCTGCAGTTTATACTGTCTCCGTCGGGTCTGAGAAACTGGCAGCAGCAGATGATGAAGGTTAATGAGGAGATGTGACTTAGGAGAGTGGCCACTCCCAGAGCTGCTGTCCTTCAGAAGGCTCATGCTCCGGCTGGGAGCTCTGAGGGCAGTGCAGGGGCCAGAAAGAGGGTCTCAAGGATGCAGCTGACGAGAGCTTGGCCTCGCACCCCCCGCATGGCGGCTGCTCTGTGAGGAAGCCCACCTGAGCTGGGAGGGTGGAACAAGACGGCCCCCTGGGAAGGGCGAGGCACCCAGTCTGGTGTGGTCCTCACTGGTTGCAGAGACCCATCCTCGCACCTCTGAGCCTCGTTCCCCATCACCCCCTGCACCTTGTCTCAGCCACAGGCTCCCCACTTGGGAAAGTGCTTTGTAAATCACTTATTCCTAGGGGGTGAGAAACATTGCCCAGGAGCTCGGTGATTTGCGGCTTGCTCAGTCACCTGGAAACCTTCCTCTCAGTGTAGTTAGAAGAGGCATGAGATGAACAGGGAGCTGTGAAGCAGGAGGTATGGGGTGTGCTCTTCAGTGGGTGGCGTCCACGTACAGCAGAACCTTGAGTAGATTCGTCTCACACAAGGATTCTTTCAAATAAGGGCAAAGGCTAAGTGCCATCTGGGTTGCAGTATTCTATAAAATATACTGGATGGTAGGTTCCTTTTGTAACTGCAAATGCCTTTAATTTAGACTCAGAGCGAGGTGCCCCGTTAAAAGTCAAGGCAGCTCCCTGAGAGCCAGCGGGGAGAGCACACGGCCCAGCCTTAACTGGCTACTGATGAAGGATGCCAGCTGTCAAATGCGATGTCTTCAAATTGCAGAGCTGTTTGTTTTATTTTGTTTTGTTTTATTTTTAAGAAATGGGTTCTTGGGCGGCACCTGTGGCTCAGTGGGTAGGGCGCCGGCCCCATACACCAAGGGTGGTGGTTCAAACCCAGCCCCAGCCAAACTGCAACAAAAAATAGCCAGGCATTGTGGCGGGCGCCTGTAGTCCCAGCTACTCGGGAGGCTGAGGCAAGAGAATTGCTTAAGACCAAGAGCCAGAGGTTGCTGTGAGCTGTGACACTACAGCACTCTACCCAGGGCAACAAAGTGAGACTCTGTCTCTAAAAAAAAAAAAAAATGGGTTCTCGGTCTGTTTCCCAGGATGTAGTGCAGTGGCAGTGTCAGAGCTCACTGTAGCCTCAAACCCCTGGACTCAAGAGATTCTCCTGCCTCAGCTTCCTGAGTAGCTATCTTAAGCTGCAGCAAATTGTAGTGGTTTTTTATGTATTCCAGTTCTTTGCGTAGAGTCCCTAATTAGGGAGGTCAAGCTGAATCCAGCCCTTCTCCTCCCAGTGCCCCAGGATGGCCCCAGGGGCTGAGGACCTCCCCACCCCCGCCCACTTCCCACAGTGGACACTAATGAAGTATGTGCAGGGGCCTTAACTGAGGCTGAACCAAATCAGCTGGTTCTACCTGGATCATCAAAGACCATTTTTAAAGAGATACTTACATTTTTTATTTTCTTTTTTGAGCTAAGGTCTCACATTGTCACAGGGCTAGAGTTCAATGGTGTCGTCAGAGTTCACAGTAACCTCAAGCTCCTGGGCTCAAGCAATCCTCCTGCCTCCACCTCCCGGGTACTTGGGATTATAGGTGCCCACCACCGTGCCTAGCTAATTTTTTTAATTTTTAGTAGAGAGAGGTATTACTCTTCCTCAGGCTGGTCATTTGAATTATTTTTTAATCATGAATGTGAAAACAAAAGTGACCAGCTATGTGTGGTGCTGAGGTCTCGAGGGGGTTCAGTGGCTGCAGTGTGACTTACCTCCACTTTTCATCAGACCAGGTAGGGATGAGCACAGTGAAGAGGGCAGATGTGTGCAGACACACTTTGAGAGCCACACTCACTTGGGGGATTTTTTTAAGTGCTTTAACAAGCAATGGAGAATGAGTTTCATTTTAATAAATGAGGCTTTAAAAGTCATTGGTTGTCACCCAGTCTTCCTGGCTGCGCTGTCACCTAGCAAATTGGGGTAGAGACCAGCCTCTGCAGCCTGCAGGTCTCTCTGAGTATGAAACCATCATAAATTTTGTCACCGGCACATCACATCAGGCCCAGGTGTGACCACAAGGGACAGCAGTCTGCAGCTGTGGGTGGTATTGATGGGGGAGTCACAGACGCCAGATTGACCCCCACCATGTTGTAATCTCTCCAGAGCTTTGGTCTGGGGCTTGGAGGCCTTCTCCATCCCCTTCGGCATCTCCTGAGAGCATCACAGCATGTGTTGCTTATGTTTTTTTCTTCTTTTCCTTCAGAATATTGACATCACAAACTTCAGCAGCAGCTGGAATGACGGGCTGGCCTTCTGCGCCCTCCTGCATACCTACCTGCCAGCCCACATTCCGTATCAAGAACTGAACAGCCAAGATAAGGTAAGGTGGGCTCCAGGAGGGTGGGCTCTTGGTGTCTGCCTCACTGAGGAAGAGGCAGGAGGAGAGCCAGGGTCAGTGCCTGTCCTCGCGGGTCACGCCGCAGCACCCGCCTCGCCTCAGTCTGAGGTCTGGTCCCCAGTGATGAGGCTGCAGTTCTGACCCACCTTGTGTGGAACATTTGACCTGTGCACAGTTTCCTGGGTGACATCGTTCCCTATGAGAGTGGCTGGTCCTACCAGGGTGACATTTAGGATTGAGGGCTTCACCAGGAAGGGCCGAGGAAGGCTGTTCAGGGCAAGAGCCTTAGGCCGTACTTCGTGGCCCCTCTGTACTGTGAATCTGAGATTTGGGGATAAACCCCAGCCTGTGTGCCTCCATTTGAGGTGTCCCACCCAGAGAGCTCTTTGGGGGTGGGGTCAGGAGACAGCCTGCAGACAGTCCTGGAGACCTACTGCAAGAGCTCATTTGGTGGTGTTTGCTGGCATGGGGCGTGGGTCACGAGTGAGGCTTTTCTGTAGTGAGAGGGCATGAGTGTTAGGAGAGTGGACAGGGCCTCTGCGGGCCCCAGGTGGAGGTGGGTGTCATCTTCCCTAGGCAGGCTGTGGGGGCCATGTGACCTTCTCCTGTATTGTTCATACATTGGAGGCACATTTTCTTTTACAGAGAAGGAACTTCACTCTGGCTTTCCAGGCGGCTGAAAGTGTTGGCATCAAATCCACACTGGTGAGCCCCCATCCCCTGAATTCCTGGCAGGGCCCTTCTCGTCAGGAAGACCTTTGTCTCTTTTAAACTGACACCTCATGGCCACGGGATACCCTGGCTCCTGGTAATAGGAGCCTACTGGTGGGCTGGGCCCAGGGAGGGTCCTATGCAGTTAGGGTGCAGACACGGCAGTTCAGCCCTCCCCCTCCCTTGTGAGCTCACGCCGCACCAGACCCACCGTGGGACTGCACCTTGTAGCGGTCTCTTCCATGAAGGGCAGAAGACAGGTGTCACTGCTATGAGTGTCACCATCAGGGACACCTTCTAGCAGGGACACCTGCTAGAAGGTGTCAGCCCAGAGGGAGAGGGCTGGGTGATAGAGAGGCTGAAGAGTTGCCCACTTTCCTCACCAGGCTGTGGAACCCTGTGTGTTCTGGACCTAGGCTCCTGTCAGGCCACGGGGGGCCTGAAGCCACAGACAGGCTTCTGTGTTCACCAGTCTGACTTAGTGGGAGGAAGTACTGTATCCAGATTCCAAGCTGCGCGGCACACTTAGAAAGGCCACCTCCCCAACCTTGGGCATCCATTGCCTTAACTCAGGGCACCTGGATCCTCTGTACAGGAGGACTTACTCTCGTGTTCTCACCATAAGAGGGGTCAAGCTACAACCGTATATTCTAAATTCAGAGTTTCCTTTTCTAGGGCAGCCTCTATTCAACTATTCACTTTAAGGAAGAATAAGTTAAAAAATTTTCCCCATTACTTGATATTTTACATCCCATGTCTAGAGTTCTTATATATATAAAAAGCAAGCAGTTCCTCACCCTAAAAACTGTTTATGGTCCAGATTCTCTGTGCTGTGTCTCCCCCGAGTGCTCAGCGGGTACCTGTGTTCCTCGCTCACGGAAGGATCCCTAGCTCAGCCCCCTTGGGGTGCACTCAGCAGCTGTGTGGCTCTTTTTAAGGCCTTGGTCACTCTTTTTAAGGCCTCTGGGACACCAGGGCAGGGTGTGGGGTGAGGGCGGCCTGTGGTTTCCCAAGTTCATTTTCCTGCTTTTCCAATGCACAGTAAAAGAACAGCATCTTGGGCGGCTGCCCCATATACCGAGGGTGGTGGGTTCAAACCCGGCCCCGGCCAAACTGCACCAAAAAATAGTTGGGCATTGTGGCGGGCACCTATAGTCCCAGCTGCATGGGAGGCTGAGGCAAGAGAATCTCCTAATCCCAAGAGCTGAAGGTTGCTGTGAGCTGTGTGATGCCATGGCACTCTACTGAGGACAACAAAGTGAGACTGTCTCTATTTAAAAAAAAAAAAAAAAAAATTTCACATGAAGGCTATAACCCAACTATACCACAAGACTATGAGGAAAGGACCAAGGAAGGGGAAGGGAGGGGGAAGGTTTGGGTGGAGGGAGGGTGATGGGTTGGGCCACATCTATTGTGCATATTTTTATCTATTAAAAAAAAAAAAAAAAAGAATAGCATCTTCAATGGTTTCAGACTTGCTCATGGTGAAGGTCATCGGCGTGCTGGTTCTAGGAGCCCCCAACACAGGCCAGGGGAGATCCCCAGGTGGGGGCCTGGTACTGAGAAGGAGGTTGCCCCAGACTAGCTAAAACTTTTCCAGCTCTGAAGAGCTGTGCAGGGAGCAGGGAGGTGTCCCTGCATTTGCCTCTGGGGCAGGAATAAGTGGCTCAGGGACCTGCTGACACACGGGGGTGGGGGGGGTGGGGGAGGGACACCTCCCAGGAGCCCTTGGTGGAGGCAAAGGAGGCATCCTTGCCCTGGACTTTGAAACATGTAACCAGGCTTAGATTAGAAATCTTCAAGACTCATCCATCCCCCAGAGCCCGTATCACTGCAGCCATGAGCCAGCCAAGAGGTGACCTCTTCCTTCTAACTGAGCCTCTTTCTTCTGTGTCAGGACATTAATGAGATGGTGCGGACCGAACGGCCGGATTGGCAGAATGTGATGCTGTACGTGACCGCCATCTACAAGTACTTCGAAACCTGAGCACAGTGTGAGGAGCTGCCCCAATAGCGGGGTACCCTCTGCAGTTACCGAGCAACACCAACGCCATTAGCTACGCACCCCCGTAAAGCTTTCAATGACTCTGGGCTGCCCCGCAGCATGTGCGCCTCCAGCCTGGGGCCTCTGCACTGGGGAGAACTCATCCATGTGGCCTGAGGCTCGGGCCAGGGCTCCTCCCGTAAGACCCTCCACTCAGGCTGCGTGGACTCAGCATGACACACAGGCCGCTGGCTGCTGGAGTTTTCTTTCTCAAGAGAACATTGACCATATCTGCTCTGGGGTGCGGATAAAGGGCTCATTCACAGCTGAACTCAGGGGAGGGGGTTAAGTTGTGTGGGAAGCTCACACAGGGTTGCTGAAAGCTCTAGCATCTGCGCTGCTGGACTGCCGGCCCTGTAGGTCCCATCACTGGGGGCCCAGGGAAGAAAGGCCGTCCTAGCAGAGGTCTCTGCTTCTGAGCACTCAGGGCCCTTGACTGGGGCCTGGTTTCAAGGAGCACGGCACCACAGAAGTGGGTCAGCCACCCCTCCCACATGACAGGGCTGTCCTGGCCATTGCGATGAGGTCTTGTCAACTTGCACTAAGAGTATCGACCTTATGGTGCAGGCGTCCTAGGCTCAGGCCCATCGCTGCTGAGGCCTCCATACTGGCCTGCTTTTGGCAGGAAGTGGTTGCAGGGGCCTCTCTGGTGCTTTGTGGCCTGTCCCCCAGCCTAGAAGGGGTTGCAGCTCCAGCTCTAGCTTTAGGTTTCTGGACAACAGAATTGGTCATAAGGAATTTTCCTAGTTAAAATTTTTGTTTCGTTATACACAGTTTGGGAAAAATAGCTGCTGTTCTGTTAGTACCAAAGTAAATTGTTTTAATAGGCATAGAAACAGAAAATCTGGATGTGAGCATGGAATGAAGTAGGAAGTCACAGGAGAAAAATTAAACGACTCTAGATATAGGTTAGTGTCATTTCCAAGTTGCTGAGGCATGATCCTCCTAGGTGAGAGTTCAAGAAAGTGCCTTCATGCTCCTCGCAGGGGGAGCTGGCTGCCCTCCACGACCAGGGCGGGATATCATCAGGGGCACTGCCCTCCCAAGGTTCCGGGTCTGCTCTGTCTGAACCAAAGCCTTACGTAAGGTGGTCTGCTGAGGTGACCCCCAGGCTGGGACTTTCAGCCCTTTTTGGCAACAGGGAGTCTGTGTCTCACGTGTGCCTAACACAGTAGCTGTTGGTTTGAAGGCTGTCAACACCTGTGATTCCTGGAACTCAGCTATAAAGCACTATGTGGAATGCAGAAATGGGGTCACTGCCCTGGGGGCTGGACAGAGGCAGGGCTCCCAGGAGGCCCACCCAGCTCCGCATGGCTGAGGGGTCTGTGTTAAGCATGATGTATTCCACAAAGAGTTGACATATCTGCGTGGCTAAGAAGAGAATGTGGTTATTAGGAAGCAGGCTGGGCTGTGGGTGTGGCTGCTGGCACACAACCAGCCCCAGGTAGCTGCCACAGCCCTTCCCTCGTGGCCACCTGGCGGCTGTCCCTGGCTGGAGGCACTCCAGTGAAATGCCTGTGTTCAGCTAACGCAGGAGAGGCCGTGCAAGCACAGTCACACTGCAGAGCGCCCGCAGACCCCACAGACCAGTGTCTGTGGTGTCCGACCCCTGCCCAGGTTCTGCTCTTCTCCTCACCACTGCGTTGACGCCAGCTGTGCTGTCGCCACGAGTGCCTGACGGTGTGTGAGAGTCCTTTCCAGATGAACTCTGGTTTCCTAAGTTCTCACTCTTGCTCTCGTTTGCCTTTCAGGAGGCCTGTCCACCTGTCTGGACCCATGGTGTCTGGTCATGTTTTTTATTTATTATGTGGGGGGGACACACATTTGTCTTGTGAATGAGATGACTGCCCTGGGTCTGCAGGTCTCAACTTTGTCTCCTGCTGGCCTCGTGAGCCCAGCCCTCACAGCTCACGCGTGGACGAAGGCCACTACTGGTGGGCTTGTATCTGTGTGGATGGCATTTCCTTTCCGGGGATCCTATGGGTCAGTGACATCAGGGCATCAGGACCCGGGGTCAGTGACAGCGACCGAGGGCTGTGCAGTCTGGGGCCTCCCCTCAGCACCTTCCCCCATGGAGTTCTGCATTCAGACCCACAGAGGATTCCAGAGACAACACTTTCTGTCTTTCCTAATAGGATCCTTCTAACAGTCGGCATTAGAAATGATTATAGATGGTTGAATGTGTTTAAAAGTGCTATTTGGAGGTGCTCCTGTTCCCGCGACACCTGATGTGAAGCCTCCAGGAAGCTCCTCTCCCTTCAAGCACAAGCTTTACTGCAAAAGGGCCAGTTAGTTTCTGCTTTTCTCAATAGCAGGCTTCTGCTGACTGATGATACTTTGTAATTTCGTTCTAGTAAACATTACTGAATGTATTAAAATGGCTGAAACACAAGATGCGTGGGCTTTTCCAGCTTGCTCCTCCCTCCTGCCTGCGCTGCCCCGAGCCTGGCCACAGCTTAGAGGGCAGCACCCTAAACCGGGCCTCCAGTCACTCGTGGGCACAGCAGGGCCGAGGAATCCTCGTGTGGGAGGAACCTGACCACAGGGGTGGCCCAGGTTAGCCCTGTGAATGAGACTGTGACAGGTTCTGTGACCCAGAGACAGTGTCAGCCCCTGGCACAGCCGAGACACATGTCTTCCTGAGGAAAGTTGCCCAGAGGGTTTTGTTTGTCATTAAAAATGTTGTATTTTCTTGGGAGTAATTTTCAGGGTGTATGAAATTATGGAGAATCAAAAAAATCGATAATATACTACCCAGGGGCAGCCAAGTAAGCCTTTCTTCGTGTGCGTCTTGTGTGCAGTGAGCAGGGATCCACCAAGCATGACAGGCAGCGCTGACTTATTACCCGTGGGGCACTGCCCCTGCACAGAGATGTGAGCGCCTTCCTGGGCCCCAGGCTCCCCAACGTCAGGTCCAGCCCCGATGGCCTGCCTGGCCTCCAGTGCATCTGTCCCGTGAGTGCTTGTCCCTCCAGCCGTCCATAGCTGAGGGTTTGCCGGGACTGTGTTTGGATCTAGCTCTTTGCACCGTCTGCTGCTCTGCGGCCCATGTGCAGTGGGCACCGATGGTGTGGCCTCCACACAGCTGAAGGAACGACCCTGCCCACCTGCACATCTGGGTTTCTCCAGGGCCAGCATGGTCAGGCCCTCTTGGCTGCTGTCCCTAGGTGGGAGTGCCCTCCCGCACCCCTCTTTCTGCCTGTTGTGCAGCTGCCTCAACATACTGGGAGGCTCCTGGCCCTTTGGTGGCGTGCTCAGAGACTGCCCTGCAGGCCCACTGACTCTGCTTCCTTTATCTCTGCTCTCCCTGCCCCAGGAACTGGTATCAGTTCCACCTTGACTAATGGAAGGCTCCAGAGTCTCTTTGAGGGGCAGCTTTGATGGGCAGGCAGAGAAAGCTGAGGTTCCAGGGAGAGTGGGGAGTTTCAGAAAGGGTTGTCCATCTGCACCTGCGCCCTGTGCCCTGCCCTGCCGCCTTGCGTGGCCCCGTCTTCACAAAGCCTGGGGGGGTCTAGGTTCTGTTTTGTGTTGTCCCTTATGTGAAGTACAGGGACAGACACAATCAGTCATGGCACACTTGTAGCCACTGTGTCAGGTAGGTGAGGGTTGGATTCCTGGGTTGCTAGGATTTGGGACTCTGGATCTGGCCAGAGTTCTGACCCCAACAGCTCCGGGGTTCACTGGGCTGCAGCTGGCGCATCTGCAGGAGGCCAGACCCTACACCCCACCTGCCCTGACAGCTCAGGTCATCCCTAAGGCAGGGTTCCTAGCAGGTTGCTGTTTGTCTCAACAACCAGAAGCAGATGTGGGACAAGCAGCTTCCCAGGGCTAAGTCAGGGACCTGGATCTGTCATTGCAGCACCAGTGGATGCAGGTGACTCGGGGACCCCCTCCTCTAGCCTGATGCTGCCTCTGCAGGGTCTCCTTATTGTGAGGATGAACTGGAACCTGCGAGGTCCCCGCGCCCCCCCCTGGAGAAGTTGGAGCGCCTCTTGGTGTGGTCTGGCTGTTTCCCAGGGACCCTCCTAGCAGTCATCAGCTGCTGGAACCTAGCTGGTATCGTCACTGATGTGGCTCAGCTGGCCCCAGAGCAAACAATGAGGGCCAGAGGCCGCCCAGGTGCATCCTGGGCAGGAACAAAGGGCCAGCGGGGGTGGGCAGCCTGAGAAAGGAATTCAGGGCCCAGCTGGCGGAGGCCTGGCCTGAGGAGTCTGGGCCTGGATGGAAGGGTGGGTGCTCACAACCCTTCCAGGTTCTGCCTAGTGCTGGGCAGGGAAACCAACTAAGGCCAGTCAGGGACTGCCTGTCTCCTGAGAGGTAGTGGCCTCTGTCAGAACAGACCTATGCCCCTCACCCTTATAGCTCCCTCAGGCTCCTGCACAGGCACTGCCCCCCATCCCCAGGCCAGGTACCTGAGAAAATCTGTCCCACGGCTAGGGAAGACATGGGGCTGGCTGGGATCAGCAAGGCCAAGGGCTGAGGACACGGGGCTACTCCTGGAGCAGGCAGCTGGTCAATAGCTGTCCACATGCCATTTCCCTGGTCACTGGGCTGGAGGGCCCTGGCCTATGCTCAGACTCTGGACAATGGCCTCACTGGAGATCTCGGCCAGGGCACCTGACAGGTGGTACTGCCTCTGCTCTAATGGGCTGGCAAGGGATCTTCTGCCAGGGAGTAGTAGGGGCCTGGCCAGGTGCTGATCAATGGGGGAACTGCCCAGTGAATGGAGAGGCCCCGAGGACCAACTCTGGAGCAATCCTGGTGTGCACACGACCATGTGGTGGGGGAAAGGCAGAGGGGAGAATCAACGGGGCCCACACATGCGGTCATGGAGATAGAGGGCAAAACAACACCAGAATTGTCTGCGTGCTGCTTTCCGCCTTGCGAGTCCCCGTCACCCCTTCAGGGCAATTCTGAAGACAGGTGCTCCTTGCATGTCCATCGAGTGAGGACTCAGAGGAATAGGGGTCCAACAGGGATAGGCAGGAGGTGTTTGTCCCCAGAAGGAAGGGGGGGGGATGCCAAAGACCTAGGATGGCTCCCCAGCTGTCCCTCGCAGCTGGCTCTAGCTTAGCTCCAGGAGATGGCAGTGTAGAAACAGGACAGTCTCATTTTAGAGGTGAGGAACTGGACCCCTTGAAGGCCTTTGGGAAAGCCACAGCACTAGGGCAGTCCAGTCTCTGGTCCCATGGGCAGTGTCCCCACCTGGTGGGAGGAGCTCCCTTGCTAAGGACACCAGAGGCCATAGGAGAATGAGGCAGGCAGCTCCAGAGGTTCCACCAGGACCTCCCTGGCGGGTCAGGCTACAGGGCCGGGGGTTTGGCAGCTCTGAGGTTGGAAAGGCATCTGGGATATGGCGGTAGGGTCGACAGCATCCCCAGAGTCTTACGTGGGCCTCAGCCTTGTTTTCCCTATTCTCCTTCACCTTGTGATGGGATCTGGGCTAGCCAAGTGAAACAGGAGTTCAGGCTTTGGCCCCAGGAATGAACCAGGGAGGCTGCCAGACAATCAAGGCCAAGTCTAGGCAAGTGCTGGTCACTGCCACAGGGCCTGGGCTTCTGCCAACATGCTGGCCAGGTGCCTGTACATCCCTCCCCACTCCCCACCCCTGCCACCCACTTCTCCCTGCAGAGGTGGTGGCTGCTGTGGGAGAGGTCATGCCCCAATGTGACCTCAGCCTTAGGGTCCAGCCTGGAACTGAACTGGGCAAGCCCATCCACTCTGGGTCTCTACCCTGCTGGTCCCAGGAGATTCTAGAATGCAAGGGTTTCAGCAAGCCCTTAGCCACCAACACCCATCTCACACTAGTTATCCTGCTAGGAATAAAATTGGAGTTAGTCTACATCAATCAATTTGCATAGCTGGGCTGGGGTTGGATGTGACCTGGTTACCAATTAGAAGCCTCCAAAAGGTGGGGAGGATGGGACACGAAAGGGAATTCCCAGCCCCAGAGTTTGATTCCCAGGTAGGCAGTGGTGCAGACACGACTCCCTACCTCCTTATTAGAAGTGGGGGAGGGAGGACCAGGGCCACACAGGGCACGGAACCCCTTGCTAGGATGGGAGAGCAGAAAGGACCTTGAAAAGTGGGACCACCAGGCGGCGCCCGTGGCTCAGCGGGCAGAGCGCCGGCCCCGTATACGGAGGGTGGCAGGTTCACACCCAGCCCCAGCCAAACTGCAACAACAACAAAAAAATAGCCGGGCGTTGTGACGGGCGCCTATGACCCCAGCTACTCAGGAGGCTGAGACAAGAGAATCGCCTAAGCCCAGGAGTTGGAGGTTGCTGTGAGCTGTGACGCCACAGCACTCTACCGAGGGCGATAAAGTGAGACTCTGTCTCAAAAAAAAAAAAAGAAAGAAAGAAAAAGAAAATTGGGACCACCTTCCAGGAGGCATCCTTTGAGTTTAGATGCCAGCTGGCCGGGCCAAGGCTCAGGAAAACGGGTGGAGGTAGGGGTGGGGCGGAACACGGACCAGGCAGGGCCTTGAACTTGTAGTAAGGGGACTGGAGTTTATCCCTCAGAAATTGGGGGGCCATGGAAAGACTGGAGGAGGAGCCGGCACTGAGCACCTTCCACGGCATAGCTGGACCTTGGGAAGGGCTGACACAGGGGGGTAACCATCCAGCCCAGCTGTGATTGAAAAAACAAAACAAAAAACAGCAGAGGCGGCCCTGGAGACTTCATGGAAGAGGAGTGAGGGGTGGGGCCCGAGGGCGGCAACCCACGGGGGGACGCAGCGAAAGGGTGGGGGTGTGGCGCTGCGGGCCCGTCGTGGCCTCGCCTGCCCCGACCGTCGGGGGCCCCGCGGACGGCCCTCCGATCCTCGCCGGCTCTGCGGCCTCGGTTTCCCCGCGCGGCGGGGCGGGGCGGGGGCCGGCGGGGCCGGAAGCCGCCTGCAGGGGGCGCCCTGAGCCGGAGCCGGAGCCGGAGCCGGAGCCCGAGCCCGAGCCCGAGCCCGAGCCCGAGCCGACGCCGAGACAGCGGGAGCCGGCGCGAGAGCCGCAGGTCAGCCGGGGCCGGTCCGGGGTCGCGGGGGTCCGGGGCGGGCGGCTGGGCGGCGCGGGGCCGTCCAAGGCTCCGGACCGGGCGGGCGGGGAGGCTCCGGGCCCCGCCCCTCAGGGAACCCCGCCGCCCGAGAGCGAGTTCGCTGGCGTCCGGGTCCGAGCCCTGCCCCGTGGCGGCCACCGGCTCGGCCTGCGCGGGGGCGGCTCGGGCGCAGCCACGACCCCAGCCCGGCCGGGGGCGGCGTGCAGACCCCGAGCGCCCCGACCGGCCCGGAAGGTGCGCGGGGAGGAGCGGTTGCGGGCGGAGAGCGCCGCCGTCCGTCCGGGCGGCCGCCCAGAGCGCCTGGAGGAGCCCCCGGGCTCGCCTCGACCAGGGCCGGGCCGGGGGCGCAGCGGCGCGGCCGGAGGGAGCGCAGCTCGGACCCGGGGACGAGCGAGGACTTCTCCCGGGGAGGACGCCGGGGCGGGGACCGGTGCCGCCGAGGGAGGGCGCGGCGGGAAAGGCGAGTCTGGAACCCAGGCCGCGCGCGCGGGCGCGTCCAGTGGACGGCGGTGGCGGGAACTGGGCTTCGGGGGACTCAGGAGGGGCCGGGGAACCGGCGCGGGTGGGCGCGCGCGCTCGGACGGTTCTGGCCGTCTGCCTGGCCGCCCCAAGCCGAGGTGGGAATGGCGGGAAGGGTGACGGCTCTCGAGGGATTTGGCGCAGGACTGCCTGAGAGGTCGAGGAGGTCCGCTGGCCGGCGGAGCGGAGAGCCCCGCGTTCTGGGCGTTTCGACTTTAGTTTCCCTGGACGATGGGAAGGAGAGACCGAGGGCTCCACCTGGGCCGGGGAGCTGGGACACCTGCGGGGAGGAGCAGGTGTTCTCTCCATCCTTGGAGGGGTTGCGTGTCCCCTCGGTCCAGCTGCCATTCCAGGCAGTGCCCTTTTACTGGGGACTGTGGCTCAGGCCTGCCTCTGCTGTCCAGCTCCCCCTGGACTTACAGACTCTACACCCTCCTGGTGACTCCTCATGCCACCTCTGGGCCCAGCCAGGGCTGCCCCTGATGTGCTGGCCCTGAGGCCCACGGCGGAGCGCTCTGTGGAGCCCAGCAGAACCCGGAGGCTGCTGCGGCATCAGGGGCAACCTTGTTGGTCCTGCTGTGGCTGCTCCCGGAGGTCTTGGGTGGGGCCGGGAAGGCTGTGCCTTGTGGGCCGCCCCCACCCTTAGTCCCAGCAGCTCCCTGGCAGGGACGCTTCACAGGCCAGTCCACTGGCCATGGGGTCAACTCCTTGTTCTGCCCTTGCCTGTTGGGCTCTACCAGGGCCTACTGTTTCTCAGGTGAATACCAGCCACTGCCCCTCCCTCGGTGTCCCCTCAGTGACCACATTCTGGACCGAGCTGGCTTCCCTGTTCACGATCTTAGGCTGAGACGTGTCTGGGGGGAGGCAGGCTTTGTCTCTGAGGGCCTATCTGTTGCTGCTGTCTGTACTGTCTGTGGAGTCCAGGTTCTGAGCACCCTGGGGTCTACACTCCAGAGTCCATGGCCTAAAAAGGCAACAGCCAGCCAGCCTCAAGGGAAGCCCAATAGAGGGTGATTTCAAGGGTCTAACCTGGGTTCTGGGTTCTGATCCTGCCTCTTAGATCACTGGCTTGGCAAGTTGCTTCTCCCAGGAATCCATTGTCACATGTGTGGAGAGGACAAGATTACTGATCCTGTGACGTCTAATTTGGAGAAAGAATGAGAGACAGGCATTTTCTGAGGGGGTGAGGAAGGGCAGACCTGAGGTCAGGTTGGGTCTGTGCTGGAGCTCAGGATCCCTGGAGGAAGGTGTTCAGGATCCCTGGAGGGAGGGTCAGGGGACACCACCGGGGATTGCTGTTGGCAGAGAGATATGTGAACTGGAGTTGGCTTGAGAGCAAGCCTGTGGCTTCAGGGTATCACGCCTTACAAAGTCCAGGGCCTGTGGGTACCTGGGCAGCACCTGAAGGAGACCACAGCCCCTGGTGGCTCTCAACAATGACTTGGAACCCCACTACAGGAATGCTGCATACCCGTAACCTGCCTAATTCCTAAGCCCCTAACTCAGAACGAGCTAGAATCGCCATCCCGACTAACTGCCTTTGTGGGGTCTGTCTGTTCTGGAGTGACTCCAACCAGGCTCTGAGAGCTGTGCATAGCCAAGTGGAGGATGTCCAGAGGAAGGGTGGACTGGAAAGGGTTTGGGGGGTGTGCGGTGGGCATGCTGCAAACAGACCACCCCAGTCAGTTGTGAAGTTAGCAAAAGGGAGGATCCCAGCTCCCAGGAGAGAGGTCTGGCCCTGGGAAGTGCTGGGGCTGCAGACAGAGGGGTTGGCCCCAGGGACTTGGTCAGAGGTGAGTGGTCTGGAGACTGGAGGGAGCAGAGGAGCTGAGGTACCTAAGGGTGGGTCCCCAGTGGGAGAAGGGAAAGGAGCTGGGATGCAGAGAGGAGACCCGAGGGACTGTTCCCTTCCTGGGTAGGGCCTGGGGCTCTTGAGTTGTGGGAAGCAGCAGTTTGTGGCAGAGAGGAAGTCTCCCAACCTCTGCAGCTGGTTGCCCTGGGATCCTGCCAGCGACTGAGGAGGGTCTAGACCAGTGGTTCTCAACCTTCCTAATGCCGTGACCCTTTAATACAGCGCCTCATGTTGTGGTGACCCCCAACCATAAAATTATTTTTGTTGCTACTTCATAACTGTAATTTTGCTACTGTTATGAATCATAATGTAAATATCTGATAGTAGGCGACTCCTGTGAAAGGGTCGTGCAACCCCCAGGTTGAGAACCGCTAGTTTAGACAGAGGGGGAAAGCAGCTGGCCCATAGGCCAGCACACAGGAAGGGGCAGGAAGCCCAGGACAGGCAGCAGTCCACTTTCCAGCACTGCCTCAAGCCTTCTCTGACAGTCCTGTTTTAATTGCTGCAATCTCTCCCTACCTTTTCCCTTCACCTCCTGTCCTCCACGTCCAGGACGTATGGCCCTTCCTATGAGAAGCCTTTTGGGTTCCCTCAGGACTCACCCCCCTGTCTCCCCCTCTGCAGATGTTCTGCCAGGTCCCTGGCAGTTGCTGTCACCTGGAGGAGAGGCCTCCTGAGCTGGCCGAGTGGACTCAGTGGTTTGCTTTGGTGCCTCCTCTGGTGTCTGGGCTGCAGGTCTCTGCCCAGCAGCCAGCAGATCAGCCATTTGTTGCTGGTGATTTGCATCTGACCCCTCTGGCCTCCGTAGACCCTGAGCCAGCTGAGTGGGGGAGGTGGCTGCTCACTGTGGACAGCACAGTGGCTAGGCTGGGCAGGTGTACCCCAAGCCCAGGGTGGCCCAGATCTCCCTCCTTCAACCCCCAGGGATGCACTGTCATACCTGTGGCCCAGAGACCCCAGCTGTGGGTCTGTCCCACACTCAGTACAGCTGCTCCCAGGAACCCCCTGGGCCCTGCACCTAACAGCACCCCCAAAGCCTCCTGTGAGGGCTCCACCCCAGACCCTGTTTTGGGGGCCATCCAGAAACCTCTCCATGTCCCCTCTTCAGGTGGCATAGAACCTGTCATCCGCCATCTGGGGGAGGTACAAGTTCTGAGCCTTTCACGTGATATTGATGTTGTGTCACCTCAGCACAGCGTGCAGAGGGCAAGCCTCTTGCTCAGCTCTCAGGGAGCGTGTGACAGAGCAGGCGTGGCCCTATCATCCCTGTGTGAGGTACAGCCCCTTGGAGGGGGCCGTCAGATGAAGCCAAGTATGACGGGGTAGTAGCCACCTTGGGTGGGAGGAGGAAAGGGGGTCTGTGGCCTCTCTGGCTTCTGGCCTGGACTCATGGGGCTGGCAGGGCCCATCCTAGCCTCGATGAAAGGCAGGGAGCTAGGGCAGGCTGCTGGGGGCTAGGGTGAATGGAGGCAGCCCCCAGGGCTAGCAATGTGGGATCTGTGAGGTTGCTGAGTGTCTCCACCTCCAGCTACAAGGAGCTGGTTCCTGCCCACATCCTGCCCCGGGGGCAGAGAGTGGCAGCTGCACACCCAGGCAGTGGGGGCAGGGTGCCCTGGGGCCCTGGGCCCAGCCTGCACCCAGTGCCTGAAGTGGGGGTCGCTGTGCAGCCTTGGAGCAGGGAGAGAGGAGAGCAGACACTGGTTGTGGCTCACCTCCAGGCAGCACCAGAGGCACCTGCTGCTGATGGGTTTTGGAGGGGCTCAATGCATCCTGGGGCCCTGGTGCTCTGGGAGGCTTGTGGGCCACCTAAACACCAGTCCAGCAAAGCCAGCTGAGGGCCTGTGTTTGGGAGAGGAGTGCCTGCCATCCAGCTGCTGCCGCCCGCTCCTGCTGAGACACACGCTGGTGCGTCTGATCTGCCTTCGGTACCTCTCAACTGCTGCTGTGCACACTTTGTCTCTTTGTGAGATTTCTGTCTTCAATCCCCAACTGTCTCTGTGGCTGTGTGCGTGTCTGAAGCCCGTCACATCCCTCGTGTTCTTCAGTCTCTGCTGTTCATTTCCAGGATTTTATATTACTTCCCGTCGACATCCACCTGTTCTTGTGTCATTTCTCTCAGTTGGTTCCTAAGTTCTCTTTCCTTTTTATAAATGCGATTCTTTTCTATGTCTCTTTGAAGATGCTAAATGTCTTTAAAAATCGTAATTAGATTGCTCTATTACTTTCCTTTCTTCAGGGCTTAATTCATCTCCATGTTTTTGATACTGTTGCTTATCTTTCTTAGTCTTAATTTTCCTCTCCTGCTTTGAAATTATGGGTTACAGCTCATCTGAAGTATGAGCTGAGGTCCTGGAGACAGGAGTGACATGTAGGCGCCTGAAGCCCCAGGCCAACAGCCATCCCTCCAGAGTTTCCTGGGCTCTTTCCTCCTTGTACAACCCCCTGCCGTAGAATCGGGGCCCAAACAGGGCAAAGCACAGCAGTGGGGGAACAGAGCTCCCGGTGGTCCCACCATTGGGCTGCTGCTGGCTTTGGCGTAGGTGTTGAATAAGCATCTTCTATTAAAGAATAGCAGCGTTTTGGCCAGGCATAGTGGCTCACGCCTGTAATCCTGGCAGGCTGGGAAGCTAAGATGTGATGAGTGCTTAAGGCCAGGAGTTGGGGATGAGCCTCAGCAAGAGTGAGACCCTGTCTTTACAAAAGGTACAGAAATTCACGGGGCATGATGGTGAATGCCTATAGTCCCAGCTACTGTAGTTCCTGTAGTTTGAGCCCAGGAATTTGAAGCCATAGTGAGCTATGATGATGCCACAGCGTTGTAGCTTGGTGACAGAGCAAGACTCTGCCTAAAAAAAGAAAGAAAAAGAAAAAAAGAGAAAGAGAGAAAAAAAGCAGGAGAATTTGAAGGCTGGGATCCTGGAGCCCAGGAATGGGCCCAGCATGGCTGCTGTGCGTCTGAGTCCCTGTGCTGTGCCCAGGAGCAGATATGCAGGGCACTGCCTGGGAGCCAGTGGATACCTCTGTCCAGCAGGTTCCAGGGGGTCCTAGCCACCATCTGGGCATGTGTACACAGAGCCTTGCTCAACTGACCGCCAAAGACCCAGGAGTGGACCAGGAGATGTGTGGGTTTTGATTAAAAGGCGTTTTAATTAAAGTGGCTGGGTTGGAGTGGGGGTGAGGAGGAGGGCAGGAATGACTGCTAAGAATCTTCCATGGTGGTTCTTTCAAGGCTTATCATGCATGTTCCATAGCACACGTCTCCAGTTTTTATGAAACTGCATCTGCCCTATGCCCTGACCCCAACAAGGGGCAATCACAGGGAAATATTACACTATTAATACTTAATTTCCCCTTGCAGTTAGCAACAGATGACTCAAGGATTAATTAGATACACAGAGCCGAAAGAGAGGGGTAGGAAATTGCCAGATCCTGGCCCCACCCCACCCCCTCCTGGGCCTCTGACCTTCCCATCCCTGAGAGGCTTCTGAAGGGAGGGAAACTTTGAGGGGCTGGAAGGCCCTGGAACCTTCTTCCTGCTGTGTGCTTTCTGTGGGCATGAAAGCGCGGGCCTGTGCCCCCTTCAGTGCCCTTGGTCAGGCCAAGAACGGTCTCTTCACCTCTTTGGGCCCTACCTTCCTCATCTGTAAAGGGGGTTTGTGGGGCCCGCAACATCACAGATGACCATCATTTCCTAAGCTCCTAAGCAGGTGGTGCAAGCTATTTAAGAGGGTCTGGCGCGGTGTCCTGGCACGCAGGCAGGTAGCCTCTCAGAGAGCCTAGAGTTTGGTGGTTTAGTGTGTATTGCTACGTTGTGTATTGCTGTATTCCACTCAGTGACACGTTAGTAGCTTGAACTTGGCCACAGTGGGAGCATTTATGCCATAGAAATTGAACACAGGCTACTGGTCAGGGTGCCCCGACTCCTGGGCTGGTATGCCAGCCTATGCCTGGGTAGCCCGTCCCCCCATCTCGCCAGTGGTAGGTGCTCCCGGCCTCCTCTGCCTGCTCCGAGAGCATCTCCAGCTCCACTGACCTGCTTTGCTTGGGGCTGGGGGTAGGGTAGAGGACAGCTGTGAGTGGATTCTGATTTGGTAGGTGTCCAAGTTGCCTCTGGGACTGGCAGCGGCTGGAAGAGCCTACAGGAATGCTGAAGGAAGGGACAGAGAGGGGGCAGGACGTGCAGGGAGGAAGCCTGTGTGGACGCTGCCAGTGGGAGCCTCGTGTGTTCTTAGCCCTGCACAAGGCTGGCCTGGGCAGGAAGGTCTTCTGTTCTCAGCGGAGCAGTGATCAGCAGGACAGAGGGCAGGAATCAGCCTCTAGTGCTGTTCAGCATGAGGACCCACTGCACAGAAGGTGGGAGGGAGACCCTAAGAACTGGGGGTACGCAGGAAGGTACCCACAGTTCACTGGGGTCTTGCAGAACAGAGGCCTGGTTCAGGCCCCTTGCAGGCTTCTTCAGAGCCAGGCGTCCTGGCCAGTGTCGTCAACCCAGCCCCCATGGCTACCTCACCTTAGCAGAAATGTGGCATGGCCTGCCTTGTCTGCCCCCGGCAGGACCCTGGAATCTGGAGGATGGTCTGGGGCAGCTGGGCCTTCTAGCCTGGGCTGGTCAGACTGGCAGGAAGGAGGTCCTGGCATCCTTCAGCACAGCTTCCCCTGGAGGGGGCCCGGAGGCTGCCAGCTGGTTGTCATCGTCTCCCTGGAGGGCTTGCTGAGACTGACTAGATGGTGGGCTGCTTCTGCTGCTGTGGGTGCTAGTCTGGGAGGCCACCCAGGGTGACAGGATGGCAGCCAGTGGGAGGCAGGCCAGGCCTAACACCGGCGCCCCCCAGTACCTATTAAATGGGGGCCTGTTGGGAGGGTCCCTGGCAAATGCTCTGGGCTATAGGCCAAGGAGCATTAAGGGACAATCATGTGCTTTCTGTGGGGCTGGAGAGGCACCAGCCTTAGTCTGGCCTGTCTCTGCCAGGGGCACACGTGTGAGCGGCTGGCCAGTGAGTGCTCCTTGCAAAGCAGGCGCTTGCGGGTATTCAGCCCCCTCCGGCCACCGCAGGCTGCTCATACCCGTCTGTTCAGTGGGGGCTCTGGATTCCTCTCCTCTCCTCTCTCCTCCTGTTCTCTGGCCTGTATCAGATGCTCCATTCTGAGCCTCCTACTGGGGACGAAAGTACATGCTGGACACAGGAAAACCCCCCAGTGTGGGTGCCCCCTGTGCCTGACCAGCTCCAGCCACCTGAGGCACTGACAGCAATAGAGTTAGAAGAAATTTGGGGTTCATCTATCTCAGCCCTGTCACTTCCTGATAAATTGGGGGGTGAGGCTGGCCCTTGAACAGGGTTAGGGACCACGAGTGACCTTCTTCCAGATTTGCTGGTCCTGGCCAATCTCTCATGTTCTGGAGGAGAGGAAGGAGGAGGAAGCTGCCTGTGCCCGTGTGAAGGAGTCTCAGCCTCTTATGCCCAGGAAGGTGATGGCTGCTGCCCGTGCACCCCTGGGCTCCACGAGGGTGGAGCTGGAAGGAATGGATTTGGGAGCCTCTTAGGTCTCAGAGGCGGAGGCAATTTAGTGAGCAGAGGCTTGCCTGGACTGAGGCTGTTTCACAAGCTCAAAGAGGAATACTTGAGAGTTTGGGCTGGACTCAGGCCTGCTGGGAGGCTGAGGGGTGTCAATAATCAGTAATTCCTTATGTTTCTATGACATGTTTTTTGACTCCACGAGAGCCATTTCAAATCTGTTTATTTCCTTCTCATAGAATCATAGATTAAGAGCTGAAATGGCCCCTAGAGGTCCTTGGGGGTCCAGACACCTCTCCTATACCAATGAGGAAACTGAGGCCCAGAAAGGAAAGCCATTCTTACCCATAGTCCCCCAGTGAGTCCTGGGGGACCCCCCCCCCCCCGGCTTAGCACCTGCTTTCTGCCTGGCAGCAAGCTTGAGTCAGTTGTTCCTGTGTCGGCCAGGCAGAGGAGCAGGTGGGTGGAGGGCAGAGAGCAGGGAGCTCGCAGGCAGCTGCTGGGCCGGCCCCACCCCGATGTGCAGCTGGCTGTCACGGGCACCTGGAGGCAGGAGCTCAGAAGCAGCCTGAGAGAACTTACCCTCTGCTGGAGGTGGGATGCAGGAACAAGATGGCGCCCCAGGCCCCTGAAGGTCCAAGCTCCAGTCCCTGGCCTGCCTCATGACTAGGTAGTTCTTGAGTGGGCTCTGCTAGTTGCCAGGAGAGCTCGAGGGGGGTGGAACAGGCTGGGGGCTAAGAAGCTGGCCAGTGAGAGATGGGGCATGGGACTGGGAGAGCCTGAGAGGTGGGGGCTTTTCCAGGAGAGAGGGAGGGTCATGGAGCTACAGGGAATGTAGGACCCAGGAGACTGACTGCCCAAGCTGCACAGGAGGCTTGAGAGGCTGAGTGTGAGGAGCCCCCGTGAGTGCCTAAGAAGAGTCTCTGCTCCCCCAGGGGACAGTCAAGGACTCTGAGTCCAGGGCGGGAGGGGCTGGGACCCCAACATCCAGGGTGGGGGAATGCAGGGAGCCCTGGACAGCGCTGAGGGTAAGCCACCCAGAGTCTTGGCAGGGGCCTGGCCATTCTGTACCCACAGTCTCTCCTGCTGTGGCTGGGAGAAGGGGCTACCTTCTTGGGAAAGATTTGTGTGAGGGTCTTGGCAGGAATCCCACTGGACCAGGGGAAGCAGCTTAACTCTGGAACTTCTCTGGGCCCATGTCCTCTGCAGCAGGACTCAGAATCGTGACTCTCCTGCCTCCTGGCTGCGACCACAGCAGACAGGCCAGGAAGGGGGTGGGCGTCATCTTCAGGCTGACACCCGGACTGTAGGTGGGGTAGGATCTGAGACAAGAGAATCCTCCAGGACTGGGTGGGCGTGGGGGTGCGGGGTGGGGAGCCTTTTGCTGGGCCCGCCCTCTGCAGGTGGCTCAGCTTCTCACCAGGCTCTCCCTTTGCAGGAGCCTCAGGGACCTTGAAGCTGGCTGAGCCATGGCGCTGCCACTGCAGCCCCCGGAGAGGGTTTCGTTCTGGGAGATTCAGAGTCATCTGTAAAGAAGCCCTCGCAGAGCCTGCTGGCAGGACAGGGCTCAGGGGCCTGGGCCAGGCAGGCAGGCGGCCGGGCTGCAGCGATGGACCGTGAGCTGGCCCAGCCCGCGTCCTTGCCAAGCCCGCCGGTCGCTGGCCATGTCCGCCATGGGCTCCTCAGTGTACATCACAGTGGAGCTGGCCATTGCTGTCCTGGCCATCCTGGGCAACGTGCTGGTGTGCTGGGCCGTGTGGCTCAACAGCAACCTGCAGAACGTCACCAACTATTTTGTGGTGTCTCTGGCGGTGGCCGACATCGCGGTGGGCGTGCTTGCCATTCCTTTCGCCATCACCATCAGCACCGGGTTCTGCGCCGCCTGCCACGGCTGCCTCTTCATCGCCTGCTTTGTGCTGGTCCTCACACAGAGCTCCATCTTCAGCCTCCTGGCCATCGCCATTGACCGCTACATTGCCATCCGCATCCCCCTGCGGTGAGTGGGGCTGGGGCCAGGGTGAGCCCAGAGTCAGGGCCTGGTCTGCAGTGTCAGCATGGCAAGCTGAGCTCGGAGCCCTGGGGTTCAGCAGGGGCTGCCCAGGGCTGGCACGCAGCCGTTGGTCATGCTGATCTGATGGATTCCACAGGCAGAGAGCTGTGCCCCGCCCCGGGCTCCTGTGGCTAGTCGTGTTCTGGCTGCTAGCAGACGAGTGTGGCAGGGGCCTGGCTTCAGGCCGAGGGGGGCATTGCTGGGTGCAGTGACCCACACACTGCAAGCCTGTTGCATCTGGTCTTCACACACATGAGCAAAACTCCCTGTGTGATGCTGGGGTGGGTGGGAACCGTGAGAAACCACAGGACCTCAGAGCGCAGAAACCCGCCCACTGCCCGCCTTCCCTCAGCTCCTCGGGGCGGGCCTCACAGTGTGCACGTTAGGAAAATGACCCACAGAGGGGAAGTGCCTTGGCCAAATGCCACCGTGAGTCAATTGGACCTATATGCAAATTCTTTTGCTCCTCGGGTCACCAAGAACTCATGGTCTTAGAGGCAGGCTGTGTGCACAGGGGCTGGCTGTCGGAGGGGGGTTTTATGGTGAATCTTTTGCGAAGTGGCTCCAGCAGAGCATTGTGTAAATGAAGATTTTCCCAGAGGCTGAGTTTACTTGGTGTGGCCTCCACCTACCCAGGCCACAGAGGAGGCTAAAAGCACATCCCTCCCTTGGGAAGCTGGAAGCCTCCAGCCTCCCTCCTCACCCTCTCTCACCAAGCTGGGTTCCACGGCCTGGGGCCCTGGATAAGGCTGCAGGGGGCACTTCCCAAGGATCAGGGTATGCTCTCGCTGTGGTGGGTTCTCCCAAGCAGGTGGCATGCCCACCCACAGGGGAAGCCCCAGCAGACAGGAGGACCAGGTTTAATGAGCAAATGGAAACTTAGAGCATCTACCCAAGGAGGCCCTCAGAGGTCATTTCCTCTCATCATCTGGATAGAAAAGTGAGGCCAGCAGTCTCAGGGCCACATGGTGAGTTGGTAGCAGAGTTGGAACTAGGCCTGGGAAGGAAGCGGTCCGGGGTGGCAGGCCTCCCAGAACCTGTAGCAAGTAGCCATTCCCGTCACCTGGGCTCTAAGGGGAAGCAGGCCCCCACACTAAGTTACTGACAAAAAGGGGAGGAGCTGGGGCCTCACCCTGTCCTACATCCCAGAAGTGCCTAGAACCTGTGTCAAAGGAGAAGGGGACCCTGGGCAGCCCTAAAAGGGGCTGAATTAGAGGTTGTCTAACTCCAGGTACAGTCTGTGGGGACAGCCTGGCTCCCCAGGCCACCATCCCTCTTGCTCTAGGGCAGTGCTTCTCAACCTGTGGGTCGCGACCCCTTTGGACTGTTTTAAAGGTTCACGGCATTAGGAAGGTTGAGAACCACTGCTTAGGGGGAAGAGCAGAGTCCAGTGATAGCTCAGAACACAGAGGCTCGGGCAGGGGTCTGTGTGTGGGTATCTGGGGCAGCTGGAGAACTGAGGCCTGGAGTCCACCTCGTGGGCCCAGGTGGAGCACAGACACTGGTAGGAGCAGGTGGGAACCCCCTGTAAGGAAGCAGAGGCCAAGCTTTCACTTTTTTGGGGGGGGGGGCGGGGCTGGGTTTGAACTCGCCACCTCCAGTATATGGGGCTGACGCCCTACTCCTTTGAGCCATAGGCTCTGCCCTCTAGCTTTCACTTTTTTCTCTGATTCAAAGGGCAACAGCATTCTAGGGAGGGTTCAGAGCTGCTCTTCTCGATTAAAAGGACCTCCTTTTTTATTCCTCCGTCTTCACCTTTCCCTCTTGGTTTTCTGAGAGTCGAGAATCCCTGACTCAGGGTGGGGTGTGCTGTGTGGCTGCAGAGGTCAGCTGTCCCTCTCTGGGCCTGTCTCATCTCTCTGTCCTTCCAACCTCACAAAGGTGTCGTGAGGGCCCAGCGAGTGGATGGGAATGGCGAGGAGGTTGGTGGGCAGAGGGGTGGGGGTTCAGACCTTTCCTGAGCTATGGGAGGTTGCAGCCAGGGACCCGCCCCCACCCTCCACGCCTGTCTGCATCCTGATTTGCACAACGTTTGGGCGCTGGACCTGGGGGGATGTGAGCTGTGCTTGGTGAGACTTTGGAAGGCTCAGCATGGTCTCTTCCACGGGGAGCTGGTGGGGAGGATGGCCGTGATGCACCCCCTCCCTGGTGGGCAGGGCGCTTCACAGCTGCCTCCTTTGATCTCAGGGCCCTGGGCCAGCACTGCAGCCAGGACGGGTGTCACGACCCTTCTGTTTCTCATGGGGAAGCCAGAGCTGGGGAAGGACACACAAGCGTCTCCCCGCGTGGTGGATTCCAGAGCTCTTCACGCTGTTCCTAGCCCTCTCGTCCCTTCTTTTTCCTATTCTTTGAGGCTCCTGGGCCGTGGGGCATGTGGGGGCTCCTGAAAGCAAGCTGGGTGTGAGGGGGAACTTGGAGTCGCTGCCTGGCTTGAGTCCCACCTCTTCCCACCCCCCTCCGTCCCCTTCCCAGCTGGAATCCAGCCTTCTCTTTGCTATTTCCTGCTCCGCTGAGAAAGATCCATTTCGTAGAAGGCCAGCCCCATATGCCGGAAGTGGCAGGTTCAAAGCCAGCCCCAGGCAAAAACTGCAAAAAAAAAAGAAAGATCCATTTGGCCACTCTGAGTTCTGGTCTCTGATGGATGCCCTGGATCCCTAACCCTGGACCTGCATCCATCCCTGTTAAATTTTTTAAAAAGAATTCCGTTTCATAAAACTCTCTCTTTCCCAAGTGCAGGGAACGTGTTGGGCTAGGGCAGGGCCTGGTGGAGTAAGTCCGTGAGAAGGAAGCTGGGCCAGAGGCAGAGATGTCTGTGTCCCCGGAGGATGAAAACTCAGAACAGGAGACACAGGCTTCTTATCCCAGGGGACGTAGGCACCGCAGTCTCCTGCTTCTCGTAGCAGCCTGATGGGGGATGGTCTCATTTGTTGAGGAATGGTCGAAGGTTCAGGGTGGCTGCTGGAGCCCAGGCCTGAAGTCTTATGTGGCGAACTGATCTGACTTCAAAGGAGAGCAGGATTGGGAGAGAGGGTCCCTGGAGGGAGTGACTGCTGCTGGTCTTGCAGGATTTTGATGACATGTGGCGGGGGCAGATGTGTCAGGAGGGGACAAAGGCAGGGAAGTGGCCCTGAGGAAGGAATGACATGTGGGTCTGGGGCCAGGGAGCAGGGAATGGGCTGCTAAGTGACAGAAGGGTGAACAGAAGGGGCGAGGGGGTAAGAGGCCGACTCAGGCCTGTCCATGCCAGGGGAAGGAGTCTGGGTTTCCCCTGCATTCTCAGATCACTGACTCCACTGGAAAACTCTGGGAAGGCCCTCCCTTCTCAGTGTGCTACAGAAGCACCCGGGACCCGCCTAGAGTCAAGGGCATGTTATCGGACCACAGGGTGAGCCTGGAATGTCCACAGTCCGGATCCCTCATAGGGCAGCCATGAGTGGGAGGACGCAGGGGCAGAGGGCACCCCAGGCGGGGCAGGTAGCAGGTGTGGCCCTCGCATCTTCTGACAACCCTGAGCTTCCGGGAGTGGCAGGATGGCCTGCTAGAGGGCTGTGGTGCCTCTTCCAGTGATGGTCTATGTCTAGGGTCTTTGAGGCCAAGATGTGACTGTGTTTATCACGGGTATGGCCCAGGGGATGCTGCTTGGCCTACCTGAGGCTCAGCCATGGTTCCATCCCAGGTCCCTGGGTAGCAGGGTCCAGGGCTCTCAGCCTGAGTGGCTTTCTTTCAAATAACGAAATTAATCAATTTGTGCTTTTTTAAACTATAAATAATACTTGCATGTGCTAAACATTAAAAAAGGAACACAAAAAGGCCGATGTGCCCAGCTACTTGGGAGGCTGAGGCAAGAGAACTGCTTAAGCCCAAGAGTTTGAGGTTGCTGTGAGCTGTGACACCACAGCACTCTACCCAGAGTGACACAATGAGACTCTGGCTAAAAAAAAAAAAGAAGAAGAAGAAGGCCGGGCACAGTGGCTAACACCTGTAATCCCAGCACGTGGGAGGCTGTGGCTCACGAGTTCAAGACCAGCCTGAGCTGGTCTCTAAAAAATAGCTGGGCGTTGTGGCGGGTGCCTATAATCCCAGCTACCTGGGAGGCTGAAGCAAGAAGATCGCTTTAACCCAAGAGTTTGAGGTTGCTGTGAGCTAAGACTCCATAGCACTCTACTGAGGGTTAAAAGTGAGACTCTGTCTCAAAAAAAAAAAAGGAACATACACAGAATACAGAATAATGGAAAGTTGTCCCCGTACCCCCTTCCCTATGCCCAGTTCCCTTCCCGAAGGCAATAGTGGGAATCCTTCCAGAGATGCTCTTTGCATATATAGGCAAGTACTGTCGCTATATACAGGGTGTCCATACAGTTTGTGTGCAGTTTAAAATAGACAACTATTTTTAAATTGCACACGAACTTTGTGGACACCCTGTATGTCACTTGGGCTTGCTTTGCAGAGTACTATGGAAGACTCCCTGCCTGGGGTTCCCACCTCCGTACAAGTAGACAGTTGGACAGATCAGGCATTTCTGTGATCAGGCCCTTGTGCCCCACCAACTCATTGATTCAATAAGTAAGTATTAAGCCCCTTCTCTTCCCCAACAGCTCTGCTTCTGGGACTGCCTGGGAATGTGGAAAGAGAGGTCTGCTGCTGGAGAGCAATTTGAAAACCAGCAAAGTAGGTGGCCCGGGGGCCCCAGGCAGCTCTACCACCCTGTGGCTGCTTGGGCTGGGTTGCCTCAGACAACAGGAAGCTCACTGCTGCCCCAGGCAGCCCATTTCTCCTGTGATCAGCTCAGCCGGGAAGTTCTTATGTGCCCTGAGCCACAGTCGGCCTCTCCCTAATTTCCACCCACTGGTTCTACATCCTACCCTTAGGGGGCAGTGCTGACAGGTTCAGGTCTCGGTCCCATTTTACAAACGAGGAAACTGAGACTCAGAAACAGAGGATGAGATCTTGAACGTTCCTGTTTACACAAACACACCAGGTCCAGAACCCAGGAAGGGATGTGCTTTCCTCAAGAAAGACGTCAAAATCAATATAGCCTCCCACTCAATGAGGATAATATAAATTACTCTTTGTAGAACACTAAAATTGGTGCCTGGCACAGAGTAAATGCTATGTTAAGAATTAATGAGGGAATAAAAAAAAGTGTGCAACTTCATGCTGGCAGCTCCAGACCGGGAGACGAGGCAGCGCCAGCTCCCTGCTCTTGGCAGCATGAGCCAGCCAGTAAGCCTCTTCCCGCAAGGCCGTGCCACAGGTGACCAAGCCCTGCTGGGTAAGGCTCAGGAGTTCCTGAGAATGGCTGCCTGAATCGACATAACAGATTCACAACGGACAAACTTAACTTGGCCTAAGTTGCCTCTGGGCTCCTGGGAGGTCTGTGGCAAATCCATTCTTCCCTTCAATCCTCAGCTTCCTCACCTGTAAAATGAGGGGGCTTCCACTGGTAGGAAGGCAGAAACTACCCCTTACTTGAATTAGTTGACAACATTTAAATCTTAGGAGACTTTACACAGAAAATTAGCTCTCCAGCCCCTCCTGAGACCTGGTAACAGGAGGTATATGTTTTGCATGGTAGCACAAACCAGGTAAACCCCCCAGCAGCCAGCCTGCCTCCTGTGGGTGGTACCTGTGGGCACCTGTATGCCACCCATGGGCCAGGTTGACCTCCAGCCTACCTCCTGTGGGTGGCACCTGGGGCACCCGTGTGTGCCACCCATGGGCCAGGTTGATCCCCAGCCTGCCTTTTGTGGGTGGTACCTGTGGGCACCTGTATGTGCCAACGGTGGACCAGGTTGACCCCCAGCCTGCCTCCTGTGGGCACCCGTGTGTGCCTCCCATGGGCCAGGTTGACCCCCAGCCTGCCTCCTGTGGGTGGTACCTGTGGGCACCTGTATGCCACCCATGGGCCAGGTTGACCCCCAGCCTACCTCCTGTGGGTGGCACCTGTGGGCACCCGTGTGTGCCGCCCATGGGCCAGGTTGACCCCCAGCCTGCCTCCTGTGGGTGGTACCTGTGGGCACCCATGTGTGCCGCCCATGGGCCAGGTTGACCCCCAGCCTACCTCCTGTGGGTGGCATCTGTGGGCACCCGTGTGTGCCACCCATGGGCCAGGTTGACCCCCAGCCTGCCTCCTGTGGGTGGAACCTGTGGGCACCTGTATGTGCCAACCGTGGACCAGGTTGTTTCTGTGGATGTTTCTAATTCTGAATTAAGCAGAGCACATTTTTCCTTGGCACTTACTGTGTCCCTGTCTCAGAGCTGGCAATGAAGAGACAGGTAAAGTCTGCCCTTGGGGGGCCAGACGAGGTATAGATGTGCTGTGCTTGGGCAGGAAACTTCCCCGAGAAGCTCTCTAGCCTGACCCTGAAGGATGAACAGGGCTTCCACCAGGTAAAGGGAAGGACAGTCTGGTCTTGCCAGAACCAAAACTTCAGTGATCACTGAGGACGTCCTAAGTCAGAGAAACTTTATTTTTTTGTTGTCTGCTTCCTGGCTGACAGATAAAGCCTCTTGGTGAGTCTGGAACTGGGAATCAGCAGGTTCTCGGGAGCCCTGAGTGATGTGAGGCAGATTACGGTCCCTCTCTGGACTTCAGTACCTCATCCTAGTACAGGGGTCCTCAAACTCCACATGAGGCGGTGTGATTGTATTTGTTCCCGTTTTGTTTTTTTACTTCAAAATAAGAAACGTGTGCATATGAATTTGTTCCTTTATGTTCATATATAAAACTATAGTCCAGCCCTCCAACGGTCTGAGGGACAGTGAACTGGCCCCCTGTTTAAAAAGTTTGAGGAACTAACTAAATAGAGTTTTTCCAAGCTCCAAAAGATCATCTAAAACATTTCATATCTACACGTACGTGCCCCTCAAGTGTACCCTCTTAGTTACGGACCTGTGCTCCTGACTCAGAATTCTCATATCTCTCCTCAAAGCATCTCAATTCTTCAAAATACCCAAGTTGGAATATCCACTCACCTTTTGGGACAACCAAACCCCTGTCCATCAAAAGTGTCCTCAATGCCCACCACCATCTCCCTTCTCCCTATTAGTTAATTTCTCAAGTCCTGGGAGTTCTAGATAATTGCTGATGGACATCGCTGTGATGTAAATGCTTGTGCCCCCCCCCCAAATAAAAAAAAAAAAAGTTTCACGACCTCGGGCGGTGCCTGTGGCTCAAAGGGCTAAGGCGCTGGCCCCATATGCCGGAGGTGGCAGGTTCAAACCCAGCTCTGGACAAAATCTGATAAAAAATAAGTTTGAGGACCTCTATGACCTAGTACTTTCTCTTGAATGTTAGGAATGCCACATAAATGTTAAAACATCTTATCTCATTTCTAGAGGGCTGTGGGTGGGCTTGAAGGAGAGCAATGATACCTTCATTTGGCGTGAGACTTCTCTAAGCCTTGTGCTCCCTCTCCTGAGACCCCCAAGTCATGGGGGAAGAACAGGGCACGGAGAGGCCTGATGCACCTACAGGTCTGGTCCGGCTGGTTCTGCCCCTATACCCGTCCCATTTTCTGAAGTGAAACATGTAGCATCAGTAAAAATCAACCAACATGGACGTCACCAAAATGGCACATGTTGATTCCCTCAAACCAAACTATTTCAGCTTCCAGTACTAATCCTAAAACTATTTAATGATCATTTGAACTTTTTTTTTTTTTTTTTTGAGATGGAGTCTCACTCTGTTGCCCAGGCTAGAGAGTGCTTGGCACCATAGCTCACAGCAACCTCAAACTCCTGCCTCAGCCTCCCAAGCAGCTAGTTTTTCTATTATTACTAGACATGGGGTCTCCCTCTGCTCAGGCTGGTCTGGAACTCCTAAGCTCAAGGAGTCCACCTGCCTCAGCCTCCCAGAGTGCTGGGATCACAGGGTGCACCACCATGCCGGGCCTGTCGTGAGCATTTTGACAGCGCTTTCCATCTGCGCGGTGCGTGCTCTCCCGTTACCTCCCGGCAGCTCACTGTGAGAAAGGCAAGGCTCCACTTCACACAAGAAGACACAGGGCAAGGAGGCAGGCGGGGACTGGTCCGAGACCTTACAGCCAGTGAATGGGGGAGCCAGGTCCTCTCCGTGTCTCATGACTCTTGGCCCTTCCTAAGCCTTGTTTCAGATCTCTGATGCTGCTCTCTTCTCTCCAGGTACAATGGCTTGGTGACTGGCACAAGGGCCAAGGGCATCATTGCTGTCTGCTGGGTGCTGTCGTTTGCCATCGGCCTCACTCCCATGCTTGGATGGAACAACTGCGGTCAGCTGAAGGAGGGCCAAAACCACTCGCAGGACTGCAGGGAGGGCCAGGTGACCTGTCTCTTTGAGGACGTGGTGCCCATGAACTACATGGTGTATTACAACTTCTTTGCCTGCGTACTGGTGCCCCTGCTGCTCATGCTGGCCGTCTACTTGCATATCTTCTTGGCAGCCCGGCGCCAGCTGAAGCAGATGGAGAGCCAGCCGCTGCCGGGGGAGCGGGCTCGGTCCACACTGCAGAAGGAGGTCCATGCTGCCAAGTCGCTGGCCATCATCGTGGGGCTCTTCGCCCTCTGCTGGCTGCCCCTGCACATCATCAACTGTTTCACCTTGTTCTGCTCCGAGTGCAGCCACGCTCCCCTCTGGCTCATGTACCTGGCTATCATCCTCTCCCACACCAATTCAGTGGTCAATCCCTTCATCTACGCCTACCGCATCCGTGAGTTCCGCCAGACCTTCCGCAAGATCATCCGCAGCCACGTCCTGAGGCAGCGAGAACCCTTCAAGGCAGCTGGCACCAGTGCCCGGGCCTTGGCGGCTCATGGCAGCGATGGAGAGCAGGTCAGCCTCCGCCTCAACGGCCACCCCCCCGGGGTGTGGGCCAATGGCAGCGCTCCCCATGCCGAGAGGAGGCCCAATGGCTATGCCCTGGGGCTGGTGAGTGGAGGGAGTGCCCACAAGTCCCACAGGGACATGGGTCTCTCTGATGTGGAGCTCCTTAGCCATGAGCTCAAGGGCGTGTGCCCAGAGTCCCCCGGCCTAGAGGACCCCCTGGCCCAGGATGGAGCAGGAGTATCCTGATGGTCTGTGGAGTTCACCTCTTCTGAAGTAAAGGAAATATTTATCTTTCTGGTTGGCTGGACCAGTCCCATTGGGAGAAGAGAATTAGTGTGCCAGGAGACCCTGTGGGTAGCCGGTTCCCACTTTGGACTGAGAGGAGGGAGCCCTAGGCTGGAGCAGCATGAGACCAGCAAGAAGGGCTGGGGGGTCCAAGGAGGCAGACATTTCATGCTGTGAGCCCTTGCGCCAGGCCAGGGCCACATTACCAGCAGCATCTTGGCTGGGCAGGGCCCAGTCCCCTATTTAGAGCATCTAGAAATGCCACCTGGTCTCCACAGAGCAGCTGTGGCACAGCAGAATGGATTGGCCTAAGGTTGGGGAGTGACTCCCCCAGGACCCCTGCCACAGACACATCACCTTCCCTACACTCTTGGGGTGGAGGAGCTGCTGGGCCCAGAGAAAATCTAAGTGTGAGGAAACCCTTTTTATTTCATTATCTTTCCTTCCCTGGCTGCTGGGTCTGTTGCCAGTCCTGCTGCTAACCTGGCAGCAAGTCTCTGCCCAGGGAGTCCCAGAGCCATCGCTTGGGGTGACAAAGCTGGATCAAGAACACAGAGCTGTAACAAAGCGATGCCAGAGGACGGGCTCAGGGCTGGGCAGGGGTCAGGGCTGGCAGGCCGTGGGCCTGTGCGGGGTCAGCTCAGAGCTGCCCAGTTGGAGGCCCTAACTCTTTCCTTCTAAAGGGAATGTGTCTTTCTGAGATAAAATAAAAATGAGCCACATTGTGTTTTAAGCTTGTCCAATGAGAATGGTGTCTGAGTTCCTTTCCCTGCCGCATAAACAGGCCTAGAGCACACATGCGGGGGTGTGTGGTGTGTGTGTGAGAGAGTTGCGCTTGTGTGCTGACACACAACTGCCTGCCCTGGGGGCCTCCCAGGCCCCGCCCTGGAAGTGACAGGCTGCCTGGTTGCACCAGAGTCCAAATGCCCACGCCCAGCTCTCCGCCCAGTGTTTCTATGAGGGGAACCATGGGGGCCGTGGAACGAGGGGCTCTTTGCCCAGTGCTCACCCTCCAGCCCCAGGCATTCATGTTGTGGTAACTGGCCCTCCCTCGCTACCTCATCACCTCTTAACATCCTTAGGAGATCTCTTTGTAGGTTACCTTCTCAGAGCTGTAACCCCCAGCCCCTGCCCTGCTCTACCCCCAAATGAGAGGCCATAGAGGTACCTGGAAACAGAACTGGACTGAGCCTAGACTGCTGTCCAGTGGAGTCTCCCTCCCCCATTCCCAGCAAAAGAAACCTGTAAGGGAGGGAAGCTTTTTGTTGTTGACACCTGCCTCTGCGGCCTCTGGCCTGAGCAGGTGGTACCATCCTTCAGTGCTGGGGAGGTCTGAGTACTGGGGGCAATTAGCAACCTGTTCCTGACTGGGGTTGGCAGGGAGCTGTGATTGTCCCAGTTTGGCCTCAGGCCGGGCCCTGGGAAGGAGTGTTAGAACTTGATGGGTAATCACACAGCCCTGGAAACACTGTTTTATAGATGATTAACAAGCTCAGAGAGGTTAAGTCCCTTCCCCAGGTCACATAGCTACTAACTGGCAGAAGTTTTAAGTCTTATGGCTGCAAAATTGATGCCCTTTTTCTTTTCTATTAACTTAATGGTGAACTATTTCAACCAGACAAAAAAGTATAAAATAATATGGTCCCTACCACTCTGCTTAAGAAAAGTACTACAACCCTCCTGTGCTACCACCTTGCTTCCTATGCCTGGAAACCATCACTTTCCTGAGTTTCATTTCTGTCCATTGTACATCTTTATACCTTTTACTACATGAATGCACATCCCCAAAGCAGCATGGAATTGTTTTAGCTACCTCATACTTGTTAGAGGTCTTCTGCACTGACTGCAGAGAAGAAATACTCAGGAAGCCTAGATGAGCGCTGCAGCCAGAGCCCCGGCCCACAGACACTGGGTTAACTGGCCTGGGTGGGCCCAAGCAGCAGGAATCCCGGGGGGGTTCTTAGGACGGCCAAGGGTAAGAACCACAGATAGAAAAGCACCTCGTCCTCTCCCTGTGCACACCAGCTGCCTCCAAGGCTTTGAGCTGCTGGGCCAGTGGCCTGGTCTGCTTCAAGCCCTACAGCTCTAAGGACCCCTGGCTCTCTCCGTGCTCTTCCCAAAGGGCTGGGAGTGGACGGCATGCTTCATTCAGCCTGTCCCAAGCACAAGGGCCCCATCACACACGGTGTCATTGGTGGTCCCAGCCGCTCTCTGCAGCAGGAATGACCAGGGCCTTGGGAAAACCAGAGAGCAGAGTCCTGGCTCGGCTAGGTCTCAGCTCACCACTGTCCCTCATGAGAGACAGGCCTTCTAGAGGGCTCCCTGCCCCTCCTTCCACAAACCACCCATCCCAAATCGCCACCTTGAAGCTCTCCTTGTTTGTATCAAGGCCCTTTCCTCTGGGAGGAATCACACAGAGGGGAACATTCTGTATGTGGACCAGGGGGTGGCAAACCACAGCAGGGCAGGGACGACGGGCTGCCTGAAAGTGAGATGGAATGAGCTGCTGATGCCCCCAGATCCTCTGAGACTCAGTATCCCAGAAATGGGAGGCTGGGCTTCTTTTCAACTGTGGTGAAGAACGGGAACCTGGGGAAGTCTGCTGCTGGGGGGGCAGGCTCTGTGCAGCCAGCTCCTGCTCTTGGGGCTGTGCCCAGCGTGTTGCTCCATTCTGCCATGTGGCGCAGTTCCCCGACACTGACAGTGCCCCAGGCTCACATCAAGGTGCATGGACGCTCACGTCCTGTGCTGGACAGGCACGGCCTGAGCACACTAGGAAATGCCCCTCTGCTGTAGGGAGAGGTGACTTCAAAGGAGACAGAACTCAGGGAGACTGGGGTGTGCTGTGAGGCTGGTGACTCCCTCCCTGGCCCTTACCTGCTGGGTGAGGGTATGAGATCACCACTTCCTCCTCCCCCTCACCCCCGTCCATGCCCGCTCCTTACCAAGGCGCCCCCTCCTGCAGCTGTCACTTATCATTAGCAGTCACTATCATTGTTAGGACATCCCCTGTCAGGCTGCAGAGCTGGGGGTGGGGGCAGGGGAATGTCAGGTAACTCACACAGCCTCCAAGGACAGGGGCAGACACCCAGAACACACACCCTGGGGGCCAGAAGCCGCTTTAGACCCTCTGCCTCAACTTTTCCTTTTTCCAGAGAAGAAAGCAAAGCTCCGTGGAACTTCCCGACAAACTCCTCTGCCTCCCACTGGTCAGGTTGGGAAAAGAGCTGAGCCCAAGGGGAAGCCAGGCCAGGGGAGTCAGCAGGAGGCTGAGCAGGTGACAGTTGTAACCAACCCAGGGGCCTCTCAGGGAAGGATTCCCCCCCACACACATAGTGGGGAAGGCTTTGCATGGCACCACTTGCATTGCTTTGCTTTGTCCAAAGAGGTGCTTTTGGTTTTGGAGAGGTGGACTTTGCACAAGCGGCTGTTTGGACCAGCACGGAGTTGACTCGGTAAGCCCTCGGACAGTGCTGGATAGGACCTGAGCCCTCTCCCCGCCACTTCATGAGGACGACCTGCAGATGCTCTCAGCCTGGGGCAGGGTGTACAGTAGGCAACAAGGCACTGAGAAGGAACCAGAAACGGTCTGGGGGTCCATAAGCAAGTGCACAAGCTCTGAGGGTCCAGAGAGGAAGGTCACACACAGCCAACCCCTCCAGGCCGCCTCTCCAAGGCCAGCAGGCAGCTCCAGCCATCTCTTCCAGGTGTTTGTTAGGAAACAGGAAGGAAGAGGAGCTGAGTAAATGTGCACCTGATTTACATCTGCCTACACAGAATTATGCCATTCATTTGAAGGCAATTTTCAAGTTAAAATGTTGTCAGAGGGTTGTCAGAGTTTTGATCTTTCTTTTCTGTTCTTTCTCAACCCGCCCACATTTTCTAGCTGGGTTGGAAGGGGAGTGGGGGGCGGGGGGGAGCCTGGTTTATATTCAGAGGTTTCTAGAATAAAGATACATGGGACTTTTAGAAATTATTGTGTTTTCTCTTAGGGAAGTTTAGTGCCAGGGTCCAATGTCACAACTGTTCTGTTGGTTCCAGAACTTTCAGGACTGGAGGGACCTGGCCAGGCCTCCTGCACTAACCCCAGGCTGTCTTTGGGGCTTCAGCTCAGATCTCTCATCCACCTAGTCAGCAGTTCTCAACCTGTGGGCCGAGCCCCACAGGAACTGTATTAAAGGGTCGTGGCATTAGGAAGGTTGAGAACCACTGACCTAGTTCAAGGATGCCAAATAATCCTACCACTTGCTCCTGGCCACCACCACCGCTCTGCTTCACTGAGCCCTGAACGGGGAGTCAAACACGAGGTTCAGCCCCTGGACTTGCCACTGACTTCTGACCGGACAAGTCACTGTCTGGGCTGCTAGGCCTACTTTTGGATAAACCAGGGTAATAAACGTGACAGTGCTTGGGAAAGTCTACATAACACAACCGCCCGGAATTATTATTACCATTGCAATAATACATCGATTCTCAGTTCAAAAAACAGAAGAAGGCAACTGATCAAGAACTCCAGTGGCCTGCTCTGCTGCCCAGGCTGGAGGACAGGGGCACCATCGCAGTCGCTGTCACCTCAAACGACTGGTCTCAAACAATCCTCCCGCCTTGGCCTCCCAAAATGTTGGGATCACTGGTGTGAGCCACCGCAGCAGGCCAGTGCCCTTGACTGGAAGGGAAGGCAGACAGCGGAGGAGTGAGGGCTGCTGCGCAGTTTCTCTCCTCCCCTCACTGACATTGCCCAGCACCACCTGGGGGGAGAAAGGCTGTAGGAATTTCAGCCAAGTACCTGAAAGCCTCTGGTCTCTGGGGACCGGCAGTGGGTGTGGCACAGGCAGATGACATAGGCCAGCAGCATGGATTACGGGTCATTTCCTGTCTTCAGCTGCATACTGTCATGAAAGTCTGCACATTAGGGGAGTTTCGGTTTACCAGAGAGGTGAACAGAGAAGGGATATATTATAGTAAATGTCTGGCCTGACAGAATCAGAATTCAAAATGAACTCAGGATAGAACTGACCAAGGATCAGTGTAAAGTCCTCAACAATCCTGAGAACACCAAGGAGCTGGGAAGAGAAGTGGGGGGAGAGACACTGGGCCCACAACCAGTTCAGGTCGAACAACACGGACATTTCACATGTAAGTTTAGCACTGGCCAACTTGGTGGGACATCTGAGAAAGGAACAATGACTGTCACCCAGTTACCAGGACTCCCCCAGGCTGATGGGGTAGCAGGGACCTAAACGGCGAATTTATTAATTTCCTGACACCACATGTGATCACAGACAAACTGAAATACCACATGTCAGCATGCTTCCATGACAGTGTCTCAATCACACACAACAGAATTAGAAAGTGGCCAAAGGAAGGTGATGAAGACAGGGAAGGTCTGGAAACTGAAAGTGATAGTAGGAGGTGAGATGGGGAGACGCAAAGAGACCTATGGCAGTAGGAGGTGAGACGGGAGACTCTGGGAGAGCTACGGCAGTAGGAGGTGAGGAGGGGAGACTCTGGGAGAGCTACGGCAGTAGGAGGTGAGGTGGGGAGACTCGGGGAGAGCTACGGCAGTAGGAGGTGAGACGGGAGACTCTGGGAGAGCTACGGCAGTAGGAGGTGAGGAGGGGAGACTCTGGGAGAGCTACGGCAGTAGGAGGTGAGGAGGGGAGACTCTGGGAGAGCTACGCCAGTAGGAGGTGAGGA